>PISW01009706.1:0-47648 GCA_004023785.1 Mungos mungo | reverse complement strand
GGCTGCGGATTGGTGGGGGGCCAGAGGGTCGGGCTGGGGAGGGGCGCCGCCGGAGGACCGGGGGACCCGCCACACCGCCGACCTGCCCGCAGGCACGCAGAACTACAGCGGCCAGAGCGTGTTCAGCGTGAGCCCGGTCGAGGGCATCATAGACCCCGGCAAAACGCAGGACTTCACGGTGACCTTCAGCCCGGACCACGAGAGCCGGTACTTCTCCGACAGGCTGCAGGTGCTGCTCTTCGGAAAGGTGCGGCTCCGGGCGCCTGGCCTCGACCCCGCTTCCCGCGTGTCCGGGCCGTTCCGGCCTGCCCTCCTTTGGAGGCCCTGGCCTGCGCCTGGGGGCTCCGCACTTGGCAGGGCGTCGTCAAGTGGAGAGCTCAGTGTCCAGGGTCCCACGGGCCCCCACCCTCTTGGAGCCCTGGTCACAGGGGCTCAGAACGATGCTGCTGTGGTCCTTGTCCCCAGAAAATCTCCCACCAGATTCTTCTGAAGGGTGCTGCCCGTGAGCACATGATGTTCGTGGAGGGCGGAGACCCCCTGGACGTGCCTGTGGAGTCCCTGACCGGGATCCCCACCTGCAACTCCGAGCGCGGAGAAGGTGAGAGTTCTGAGGGGTGGGAGCCCCCCAGGGGGGTGTGGGCACAGTAGGAGGAGCTGCCTGCCTGCACCCTTCGCCCTAGGAAGCCTGGAGGGTGGGGTGGGCATTCCTCGGAGATTTCAGAGGGTGATTTCCTGAGGACCCGCTAACCCTAGGCAGCTCCCTCACTCCCGGGTGGCACACCCCCCCCCCACCAGCCCCCAGCCAGGTCCTCTCTCTCCAGAAGCCGAGGAGCTGAAGTTCATCCTGGTGACCCTGGATTATATCCAGCCGGACACAGACATGCCAGCCCCTCCTGCCACCCGAGAGCTGCAGGTGGGCTGCATCCGGACCACGCAGTTGTCCCCAAAGAAGGTGACCACAGGGCTGCCTGGCCCACCCAGCCCCTCTGCAGCACCCCCCACCTGGGCAGCCTGGGCCCCTCCTGGCCTTGCCCCTTGGGATGCGGGCGGGCCGCCTGCCGGTCAGGGCTGAGAGGGCAGGTGGAGTTGGGCACCCTCGACCCCAGGCACACTGCCTCCTGGGCGCTGTGCCCAGAGGCCCGGCCTGCAGCTCCAGTGCCCCACAGGCCGTCGAGTTCAGCCTGGACGGCGCCGCGGCTCTGCAGCACAGGGGCTTCACCATCGAGCCCTCCAGGGGCTTCGTGGAGCGCGGCCAGACCAAGACCATCAGCATCTCCTGGCTGCCACCTGCTGATTTTGATGTAGGTGCCACAGGCTCCGGACAGGGAGCGCCGGGCAGGATGGCTCCCCTGCCCCACCCAGGCTGGGGCTGCCTGGCGGGCCCCGGGCAGGTGAGGTGGGCACTCGGCTGAGGCTCTCCTTCCTTCCTCCCCGCCCGTTCCAGCTGGATCAGCCACTCATGGTGTCAACCCTGCTGCAGCTCAAGGGCGATGTGAAGGAGACTTACAAGGTCTTCTTTGTGGCCCAGGTGGTGACCAGCCCCTGAGGCCACAGGAGTCTCTCCACAGAGCCCCCGCAAACCTCCTGCTCTCTCTTGAAGCCCTGCTGTGGTCTAGCCTGGGACCTGGGCATCCCCTGCTGGACAAGTTCATGTGTGCAGCCCTCTGCATTGCCCTGTGGCCAGGGTGCCCAGCCCTGCAGGCATGGCCATGTCCTGCTGCCCTGGACCCAGCAAATCCAGAGGTCGAGAGCACCCCCTCCCTGGTCCCCTGAGAACCGGCAATAAGGCCAGTCCTACGCACAACACACTCTTACCCTGAGCCCCTCAGAGTCCCCAGCCCCACCAGTACCCCCCTGCCCAGGCTTTAGAAGCCCTGGTGGGGGGGAGAGCAAGCTGCCCCCACACGTCTGCCAATAAACCTTCTGACCTGCTTCGTACAGGCCTGCAGTACGGGACGCACACCGAACGGAGAAATGGGGCCTGAGCCCTGGGGAGGCAGTCCCGCCCCGTGCCTGCCCCCACCCCGCACGGTGGACTCTGCCCCTCTGGAGGATGGGTGCCTGGAGCACTGGGGAAGCAGCTGGCAGGGCAGGGTGCTGGGGGTCCAGAGCTGGCGTTCAAACAGGCCCAGACCCAGGGAGGCCCAGCAAGGAGGGAGAAGGTGCGAGTGGCTTCAAAGCCAGGGTGACCCTTCAGGCTTCTCTGTTCCTCCCACGTTTTAGGAACCCTGGTGACCCTAAGCAAGGAGGGACCAAATGGGGGGGGACTAATGCTCATGTCTTCCCTCAGAACCGAGTCGGGGTCCAGGGTGAGGCCCAGAACATGAGTTTGGTTTTCCATGTTTCTGGACTGAGTCCAGGCTCAGGCTTCTGGGCTCCAACAGGTCCTTCCAGGCAGAAGCCCCCATGGGCCATACAGAACGCACCCGCACCCCGGCCCCAGCCTTCTGGAGAGTGCTGGTTGGACAGTGACCTCACAGAGCGCATCCGGGCTGGCCCCCCATGCACGGCATGCCCACCCACCAGGAGAGCAGGGACGGAGGGTGTGATGCATCTAGGGACTGTCCTGGGCACAGGCTTCGGGACACCAGCCTGGAGCCACCTGCCCTAACCCGGTTCCATGGTGCACTTCATGCCCGGAAGCCTGCCATGCCCCTAACCTCAGGCCGGCCAGTGATGGTGACCCTAAACTAGCGTTTTGCAGGACTTCCGTCTGTGCCCTCACTGGCCCTGACCAGCCATAGCCCAAGCCGTTTCCTCACCAGATAAGAGCAGAAGGCGGGGTCCAGCCGCCCAGGCCAAACCCAGGCCCCAGGAGGCGCTGCTCCCTGCAGGCCACAGTGCTTGCGCCCTCCTCTCGCTGGTGGGCAGGAGGGGGAGGCCGCTGGCTTGTGAACCCTGGCCTAGCTCTCCAGCTAACAGGCCCTGATACTCTCTGGCCAAGGCCCTGTCTGGACTCCTGTGCACCAGCTGGACTTCTGCGCATGCTCCTCCCTCCCATCCTGAGCTGGGCCTCCCAAGGCAGGGACGGCAAGAAGGAGGGGGAGGAGGAAAGATGGCCAAGAGCCAAACTTAGCCAGCCTGTCTGGAGTGGGGTGGGCAGGAGGGGCCCTTGGGGGAGCCATGGAACAGCCTGGAGGTGTGGAACAGCTTCTGGGCATAGCCCAAGTCAAGATCAAGCGAGATCAAAGAGCAGGTGCCCGGCAGGTCCAGGCAGGAGAGCTATGCCCAGGAAGCCTTTCCAATGGGGAGATGCCTGTAGAATATGACTGAGTGCAACTAAGAAAGACAGGTCAAAGGTGGAGGCGGGGAGGGGGGCTGTGCCGGGGACTATAGTTGGTCTGACTATTGCTTTCGGCTCAAGTCAAGATTTCACAATTCGTGGACTGAAGCACTACATCAGGCTCTTTGCTGACAGCATGGAGCCTGCTTGGGATTCTCTCTCTCCCTCTCTCTCTCTCTGCCCCTCCCCTGCTCTCTCTCTCTCTCTCTCAAAATAAATTTTTAAAAAGAAAGACAGATCAAACGTAGCTACCCCTCCCAGTCCCCGGGACAAGGCAGAGCACCCTGTACCTTGCTGTGCTGACCACCCGATGGTGGAGCAGAGGGCAGAGGAAACTCCCAGTGCACCTCGCCTGGTAAGAAGAGGGATGAAGTGCCAGAAAGGGCCTCCAGTCTTTCCTGGGGGAAAGCAGAATGGACAGCAGGCGTTCTGGGACCCGCAGGCCCAGACACCCCCGAGGCCACAGTCCTTAGGTTGAGCATGGCTTTCAAGGCAAAGTGCGCCTGAAACTTGGTTTGCTCGCAGGGTGCCCCAAGGGCCAGGGGCCAGGGTCGGATTCCCTGTGGGCTTGGCCCGGGCCAGCTCCAGCTTGTGAGCGCCCACAGCGTGCCACCAAAATAAATACCGTTGAACAACACGCTCGGAACGCCCCAGAGTCTTGACTGGGGAAACCCTTCACCTTGAGCGCCACGATGTGTTTGAGTTGGGCCACATTTGGTCTGGACGCCACCCTCCGAGGCCACACCCTGTGCGGCCTTGGCCACAACAAGGCTGGCCCGGTCCACACGGAGCCTGACTGCAGGATAGTCTGGCCGGGCCGGGATGGGGGCTGTGCACGGTGCTACCCCGCGACCCTCCGCTCGGAGACGCGGAGAAGACGAGCCCGGCTGGCGCTGGGCGGAGCCTGCGGGGACCCGGCCTCCGTGAAGCGGCTCGGCGGTCACTGGGCGGGGCACATGGGGCGGGGCTGCGCGGCCTCGGGGCGGGGCTTGCGCGGGGCGGAGCCTCCATAAAGGGGCGCGGCAGGCGGGCTTGGGCTCCCCGTCTGTGCCGAGCATGGTAGTGAGGGCGCCGGCCGCCCGTGGACTCCTATTGCTGCCGCCGCTCCTGCCGCTGCCGCAGGTGGGTCGGCGGCGCTCGGCGCGGGCCCCGCGGGGGGGGTGTGCGCTCGGCGCGCCCCGGCCCGAGCTCATCCCTATCCCCACAGGTGGCGCTGGGCTTCGGGGACAGCAGCTGCGACCCCTCGGACCTGTAAGTCAGGGGGGTGGGAGCCGGGGCCTGGCCCCGCCCTGTCGGGAGGCTCGGGCGGGGCAGTCGGCCCTGCTGGTGCCCCCCCTGCTCCAGGTGCCGCCGTCCCCGCAGGTGCCCGCCCCAGGCCCGCTGGAGCAGCCTGTGGCACGTGGGGTAAGTGGGGGCCTCGGCGCCCAGCCTGGTCCGACGGTTCTCCCCTGGCCCAGCCCACCAACCCCCGCCCCAACCCTCCCGGCTGTGTCGCCAGGGCCTCCTACCCTCAGCACCAGGGCAGCCTGCCACGTGGGCTGCGCCGGTGTCCCTGACAGCTCTGGGCACACAGGCCCTTGGCTGGACTTCCTTTCATAGCCTGCTTGCCCACTTCCCACCCCCTCCTCCCTCACCCCTGCAGGAGGCCCCCGTGAGCACGGTCATTGGTCTGGGCACAGAATTGTGCAGATGGCCTGGGACAGTGTGTCCTGGGAGGGAGCCCAAGGCGCCGCGGCCAGCCCTGCGGAGAGCCGGCACAGGCCCAGCTCCTCGGGCCCCGCTCTGGCCTGGGGAGAGGCCCCTGCCCTGGAGAGACGGCCTCTGGTTTTCTTTTATCCTGTCCGGTGTCCTGCCGTGGCAGCCGGGCCGTCACTGCCCCTGGGGAGCAGGCGCGTGGTGGCCGGGGGTCAGTCCAGCGGGAGGGTCTTGCTCCTCCCCGCACAGGCTTATCTTACTCGCTGTCCTGCTGCTGCTGCTGTGCGGGGTCACCGCCAGCTGTGTCCGGTTCTGCTGCCTCCGGAAGCGGGCACACACCCAGCCACACCTGCCCGCAACACCTCAGCCATGCGGCTTGACGGTCAGCCCTACAGACAGTGACAGCCCCGTGCACAGCACTGTGACTTGTGAGTGCCTGCAGAGGGGCGGGGGGGTGGGTGAGAGCCAGACTCATCCCCACAAACCCGCTCTGGTTCCCTGCAGCTTACAGCTCTGTGCAGTGTCCGCTGAGCACGCGGCTACCCCTGCCCTTCGGGGAGCTGGACCTCGACTCCACGACCCCTCCTGCCTACAGCCCGTACGCCCCTGAGCCGCCACCCTCCTATGAAGAGGCTGTCAAGATGGCCAAACCCAGGCAGGAAGAGCCACCCCCTTCTTAGTGACCCAGTCCTCTCCCCAGGGCCTGAGGCCTAGAGACATGGGCAGGGCCCCCGGAGCCAGGCTCCAATGCCCAGCACCCCTGGCTGTGGCCCTGGTGCCACTCAAAGGCAGAGGAAAGTGCTCTTGAACCTCCTGATGCTGCCAGCCACCCCGGGCCCCCCCAGCACACCCCGACCATCCTGCCCCAGGGAAGGCCAGCCGCCCAGCACATTGCTGCAGCCCTGGCCTTGTTGCTATGTGACGCCAGGCAGCCAAGCCGGCTGGCCCTGTGCTGGCCACACACACACACACACACACACACACACACACACACACAGGCCTGCATTCAGCCCTGACCCCACAGGCCTCAGCCTCAGGGCCCAGGGCTGGCTGTGACACCCCCAGCTTTTTGGAGAATAAAGTTTGTACCTAAGTGATCTCCCTCTGTAAGGGCTCCGGAAGGGGCCTGTGGGTGGCCATCCCCCCTCCCCTGCAGGCAGGCAGAGCAAGCGGTTGTCTGTGACCTGCCCCCAGCCTGGCTTTCAGGCCGCTGTCCGGAGCTCAGAGCAGGGCAGTGGGAGGGACGGGCCATGCGCCATGGCTGCTCCGGGAAAACCCTCTCCTCGCCCCAGACCTGCATCTTTGTCGGCCCCCCTTTCTGGGCCAGGGACAGTAAAGCACACGAGTCTGTCTGGAGTGTTTATTGGCCAAAGGTGGGGCAGGCTGGGCAGCAGCGGGGGCGGCAGCGGGCCGTGGCCTTCCGCGGGCAGGCTTCCCATGGCCACAGCACCTGCTCCTACTGGACCAGCTTGAAGGACTCTCCGGTCATCATGGCCACAAACTCTGAGAGCAGAGGGACAGGTCAGCCACCAGCCTGGCCCAGCCGCCCAGCTCCCAGGCCTGTCCCCGACTCACCCTCGTAGTCAATGGTTCCGTCTCCATCCTTGTCCGCCTCCTTCATCATCTGCTCGGCCTCTACCTCATTGAGGGGCTCGCCTGCATTCATGAGCACGTACCTGTGGGGCCCCCACGCTGAGTGGCCGCCCCTCGGTCCCGGCCCCGCCCACCCCCGTCCAGCCCCAGGCCCTACTTGAGCGTGTCCCAGTCGATGTAGCCCTTGCCCTCCTTGTCGAAGACACGGAAGGCCGCCCGCAGCTCGCCCTCCTGGTTCTGGGCCTTCTCCCAGTAAATGCCCATCAGGGCCAGGAAGCTGTCACAGTTGAAGAAGCCTTTGTCTGCAAGGAACAGAGGGCCAGGCCGCGTGAGGGCGCGCTGGCACGGCCCTTCCCGCTCGCTCGCAGGTGGGCCCCCCCCCGGCCCCCGGCCCAGCCTCACTGTCTCTGTCCACGTCCTTGGCCATGGAAGCCAGCTCGCTCTTGGTGGGATTGATGCCCAGCAGGCTCATGAGCCGCTCCAGCTCCCCCGTCCTCACCTCCCCGTTGCCCTCCTCGTCGAACATCTCAAAGACCCCCTTGTACTCCTTGATCTGCTCCGCTGTCAGGCGCTCCGTCTACGGGGACACCAGCCCAGTTTCACCAGGGCCCCCTGTGCCCCTCAGTCCGAGGGAGATGGGAGGCCCCAGCACATGTGGCACGAGGCACCCCACCCGCCCATCTGCTCGGCGACCCGTCAAGGCCTGTCGTCTAAAAAGGAGGCCCCCAGCCCGGAGCAGCTTCCGGATGAGGCGGCACAAGGGATGGGTCTCGCGGGGTGAGCGGGACTCCGCCAGGCTGCGTAGAGGGCCGGGCACAAGAGGCAGAGACCAGGTGTGGGACACAAGGCTCAGGCCAGCCACGGGAGGGCCAGGCCCGCTCTCCGGCCACCAGGTGAGACCAGGCGCAGGACACCGGGGGGGAGCACGCCGCTGTCAGGGTGAAGGAGCCCAGCCTGTTTCAGAGATAGTCCAGCCCCTGACAGCCCTGCCCGCCGCCGCCCTGGCAGCTCCAGAAAGGGCTGCTCCATCCCGGCCCCCAGAGCGAGGGCGGCGGTGGCGGTGGCAGCCGGCGGGGCTCAGCCTGGCCCCCCACTCCGCCCCTTGCCTCTGCCCTTGTGGAACTGCTCCCTCGGATTCCCAGCGAGGCGCTCACGCCGACAGGCATGGCCCCAGCCCCTGCCTGTGCTTGGAGGCCCTCACCCGTCCTCTCTCCCCCAGGGCGGCCCCCGGCTCCCGCCCTACCACCCAGCCAGCCCCCCGGGGGCTCCGCTGGGCGCCGGAGCAGGCCTACCATGTCTGCGGCTGGCTGGGCGAACCCCTCTCGGCCACACCAGAGCCGCTGTGCACATGGTGTCAGGTGCTGAGTGTCAGCAGCATTTTAGCTGGGCCCGGCTGCCTGGGGTCCCCAGGGTCTGGGTTCCAAGAGCCTTGTATGGCCAGAAGATCCTGCAGCCCTATTTGGGGACAGGCTCAGCCCTTACCCACAAAGTCCCTTTCTGGCCCTCCTTGCCCTGGGCGTCCCCTCACCCTGAAGCTCCCCCTCGGATCCCAGGTCCCAGGTAAGGCCCCTGCCCCCGCCTCTGCACGCTGGGGCCAAAGTGCCGACAGACACCGCGGGCTGAGGGCCAAGGGCAGGAAGGGGGCTGACTGGTGGCCTGGAGGCCCAGGGCACTGGCGCACGCTGTCCCCTCTTCACCATGTCGGCCTCCAGACCTCCTTCCCCCCATCCTGCCCCAGAACGCTTGCTCAGCTGGTCACCACTTTATTTGTGAGGGTTCGAATGCCCACCCTGGCCGGATGACGCCCTCATACCCCCGTTGGCCAGATGTTTGCGGGCACTCTCTGAAGACAGGCTGGGAAACCCCATCGCTCCTGATGCCCCCCACCCTGTGCAGAAGGGGCTGGGGGTCTGCGGTCCAGGGCGGAGACAGACGGACACGGGGTGGGGGAGAGGCGGGTGAGTCAGATGGGACCAGGGGCCGGACTGGCTCCCAGGAGGCCAGACCAGGCTTCCTCTGAGCAGCCAGGCGCTATTCTGGGTCTCCTCCGAGAAACCTGACCTCCCTTCCACTCAGAACAGCAAGGCTGGCTCCCAGGGGGCCTTGCGGCCCGGCTGTTCGGTGATAAGATGCTCAGCGGCGCACACGCCTGCACACGTGTGCTCAGCCTCGGACACACGCCCACCCACCTCCACCGAGGGCCCCCCACTCCCACCCTGGTGCTGCTTGGAGCCCCCCGGGCTGAGGGAACGCCGCCCCTCCCGCCCCCAGCTCCCCCGCACGGGCGATGGTCACAGACGGGCCCCCTCCTAGTTCCCCTCGCCCCCGTGCACGGCCCCCGGAGTCACACGGACACACACCTGCCGCGGCCCATGACCGCCTGATGGATCGGAGCAGGTGCGGGGTGCCGGGCCCGCCAGCTCGGCTCAGGGCCTGACGGTGCCCGGAGCCGCCGGGCCGCTTCCCGCCGGGGCCCCGGCCAGCTGCTGAGCCTGCGACATTTGTGCTGATGGGCAGGACGGCTCCGGGGGCACAAGAGCAGCGGGCCCCAGGGACACCGGGGAAGGGAAGGCGGCTCCGGGTCTGAGGGGCGGTCCCCGCCGCTGCCCCGGCTGCCTTCTCCGGTCCTCCGGCTCCAGGCTCCGTGAGGAGGAGCAAGACTCTCCCACCCCCCCCCGAAAATCTCACACCAGAACAGGGGTCCGAAGTAAAACAACTTTCCCAGGAAACTAGTCACATCTAGGAGCCCAAACCGCATGTGAGGAAGGAAGGCCATGGGGACCAAGACGGGGCGGGGGCCTCAGCGGCAGGACAGCGTGACGCTCGACATCAGGCCTCTCGGGGGGCTGCGGGACCCAGAGTTGTCCACGCGTTGTCGTGAAGGGTGTTTTTCGTATATATTGATTACAGTGGTAAAGTTAATATAAAATATTTCTCAGAAACGGGAACTGACATTTACTGAACATCTATTATATACCATGATTGTTTTTACACGGGTGATTTAGCCCCCGTTTGCGAGGGCCCAGCCCAGGGGCGCTAAGCACATTCACACTGCTGTGCAACCATCCCCATTGTCGGTCTCCAGAACTTTCCATCTTCCCAAACTGAAATTCCGCTTTAAACACTGGCCCCCCAGCCCCTGGCGCCCACCATCGGCCCGTCTCCGTGGATCCACTCCTGTGGGTCCTTCATATAAGTGGACTCACTGAGGATTCGCCCTTTCGCCGGGCCTATTTCACGAAGCAGGATGTCCTCAGGGTCCATCCATGCTGAAGCAGGCGCCAGCATTTCCTCCTTTTTAAGGTGGAATGATATCCACTGGACAGAAAGAGCATGAAGTTTTCTTAGATGTGATTAACATTTAAATCAGCAGACTTTGAATAAAGCAGATGACCCCCATGATGTGGGTGGGCCTCGCCCAATCAGTCGAAGGCCATGTGAGAGAAAGACTGAGCTCCCCAGAGGAGAAAGGAGTTCTGCTCCAGAGGGCCTCTGGGTTCAAGCTGCAACCCCAGCTCCTTCCTGGGTCACCAGCTGCACTCCCCCACCCCACAATCACCACCCCTGGAGCCGATTCCTTAAAACAAATCAACCTCTGTCCCTCACTCTCTCCCCACCGCCCACACCTATTGGTCTGTTTCTCTGGAGGCCCCTGGCTGATACAGAAGGCCCCTGAGGGCAGTGTGCTCCAAGAAGCTGGACACATGTGCATGCACCCCCGGGCCACCCTCCCGACTGCAGGGCACACGGTGCAGGGCCCGGGCAGGTCCGGAAGGCGGCACGGGCACCCGAAGAGAGCAGCTGAACTCACAGGCCAGGCTGTGGGGACAGACTGCATGTGGCCCTCCCCGCCAGCACGCGCTTCCCCAGTGACCCTTTCCTGGAAGAGAGAAGCCAGGAGACACTGCCACCGGGGTCCCCAGTGGGAAGACGCCACCGGGGCCCCCAGGCTCCAGGGGCCTCAGGTGTAGACCAGCTGTGCTGCGGGGGGGCGGGGGGGGCTGCCCAAGGCTTCCTGAGGCATAGCCGGTCCCTCACCGATCCTGCCCCCTCCCTGCCTCTGGGACTGACCCCTTGTGCAGAGCTTGTACCCAACCTCCGTCTCGGGCTCAGCTTCCGGAGGACCCACTCCATACCTGGAGGGGGGCGGGATTGGAGATGGATTCCTCGCTGCCCGGCGCAACAAGGCACAGCTGTCACTGTGGCGATCGGGCAAGAGGAGCCAGAGACCAGGCAGCCACTGCCCAGCTCCTGACGGTTGTCGGGACCTCATTGGGGAAAGCTGGGACCTCGGCGTGCGGGTGGGGACATCGGTGGGGGTGCTTCTGCACAGTCTGCCCCTGCAGGGTTTGCTCACCCCTCCCTGCCCTCCCACCCCAGGCAACATCTGTCCCCGTCAGGACATCCACCTCCCCTCCTAGCCACCGGGCTGCCACCCAGGGTTACGCTGCAGCATAACTGGGCTGGGGAGGAGCCGGGTGTGACAGCCCAAGGACAGCAAAGGCTGAAGAGAGCGCCGGGCCACGCTGGCGGGAGCTGGGGGCACAGGCTCGGGCTGTCTCTCTGTCTCCAAAGACATGAATAAACGCTAAAAAAAATTTAATTAAAAAAAAAAAGAAAAGCAGAAAGTAATGTCATAAAAGTAAACCAAGCCCCCTGACGGAGCTCCCGGGGGCAGCACTGGAACAATGAGAGCAAGAAATAAATCAAGTAAGACAGGATTATAACGGTAAATTTCCATTGTGCACGGAAGCATGTCAGCAACACAGTGAGACCACACGGACCGGAAGAAACCACTCACAAGTCACACCCTGATAAGGGGTTCCTATCCGGACACGTAAGGGGCCCTGTGACTCGGGGCGCCTGGCTGGCTCAGTCAGTAGGGCATGTGGAGCTTAATCAGGGTCATAAGTTCAAGCCCCACGTTGGGCATGGAGTCTACTTTAAGAAAATACATTTAAAAAAAGAACTCCTGCAACTCAACAGCAACAGAAATAACCCATTTAAAAGTGGGCAAAGGACTTGAAAAGACACTTTTCCAAAAATAGATACACGGCAAAGAAGCACATGAGACGCTGCTCAACATCACTAGTCATTAGGAAAATGCAAATCAAAACCACACCGATCTGTCACTTCGCACACAGTAGGCCGGCTATTATCAAAACCAGAAAGCGACAAGCGTCAGGGAAGAAGAGGTGGAGAAATCGGGACCCTGTGCACAGTTGGTGGGAATGTGAAACGGCGAAGCTGCCACGGAAAACAGGGCGACGGCCCCTCAGAAGAGTAGACACAGAATGACCGTACGATCCAAGGATGTACCGAAGGCGACTGACAGCAGGGGCCGGAGCGGGTGTCTGCACGCCCGCGCTCACAACACGTAAGAGGTGGAAACAACCCGGACGCACACCAGTGCATGGACGGACGGATAAACAAAACAGTACGTACGTATGTGGTAACAGACATTACGTGCTAGCGTGATGGGGCTCAGGGCCCCCAGGCAGCGGGTAAAGCGTTATTTCTGGATGCGTCTGTGACGGTGTCTGTGGAAGAGATAAGCATTTGGTTCTGTAAACTGGCCTCACCAGGGCAGGCGGGCACTGTCCAGTCTGTCTGGGCCCAAACAGAACAGAAAAGACGGAGGAAGGGCGAGTGTGCTCACCTCCTGAGCGGAACGTCCATCTCCTCCTGCCTCTCTAGCCTCAGACCCACACGGAGTCACACCACCGGCCCTCCCAGGTCGGCAGCCCGCAGAGGCCCACGGCGGCAGGTCCTGGACTCCACGGCTGCACGGATCAATTCCTCTAATCAACCTCCTCATCTCTATATATCTTACGTGTGCGCACATGCTGTTTCTCTGGAGAACCTAATAGAATATACGATGGAATTATTATTACTCAGCCAGAAAAAGGAAGAAAGCGCTGACAGTTGCTACAACACGGATGAACCTGGTGGACACTGTCCTCCGAGAAACAAGCCAGTCACAAAGGACAAGTATTAAGAAAACATCCAGATGCCCAACAGACAGATGAAAAGATGCTCAACATCATTAGTCATCAGGGAAACACAAATCAAAACCACAATGAGATCACCTCACACCTGTCAGAATGGCTAGACTCAAAAACACAGATGGAGCCCCGGGGGCTCAGGCGGGTAAGCCTCCAACTTCGGCTCAAGTCATGATCTCATGGTTCATGAGGCTGAGCCCCGCGCTGAGCTCTGAGCTGACAGCTCAGAGCCTGGAGCTGCTTCAGATTCTGTGTCTCCCTCTCTCTGCCCCTTCCCCACTCATGCTCTGTCTCTCTCTCTCTCTCAAAAATAAATATTTAAACAGTTTTTTAAAAAAAAAAAAAACAATAAGAAGGGGCATCTGGGTGGCTCAGTTGGTTAAGTGTCTGACTTCGGCTCAGATCATGACCTCACGGTTCGTGGGTTCAAGCCCCGCGTCGGGCTCTGTGCTGACAGCTCAGAACCTGGAGCTGCTTCAGATTCTGTGTCTCCCTCTCTCTCTGCCCCTCCCCCATGTCTGTCTCTCTCTGTCTCAAAAATAAACTATAAGAAAAAGTTTAAAAATAAAATTTAAAAAAATTTTTAAAAAAACAATAAGAAATACCAGGGTGGCAAGGATGCAGAGAAAAAGGAATCCTCATGTATTGTTGGTGGGAATGCAAACTGGAGCAGCCACTGTGGAGAACAGTATGGCGGCTCCTCAAGAAATTAAAAGTAGAACTACCATATGACCCAGTGATCCCACTGCTGGGCGCTCACCCAAAGAAAACGAAAACGCTAGCTTGAAAAGACACGGGCGCCCCTGTGTTTACTGCGGCGTATTTACAGGAGTCAAGATGGGCGAGCGGCTCAGCCCTCTGTCAATGTGGGCAAAGAAGAGGTGACATACACACATCTATGTAATGGAATATTATATATGGGATATTATCCAATATGTAATATTGGAATCTCATCCATTAAAATATATATAATGGAATATTACTCAGCCATATAAAAGAATGAAATCTTGCCATTCGCAACAACATGGACGGACTTAGAGGGTATTATGCTAAGTGAAATAAGTCAGAGAAAGACAAATACCACATGATTTCACTCCGGTGGAATTTAAGAAACAAACAAAAAAAAATTGAACAAACCAAAAAACCAGACTCTTAAATGCAGAGAACAAACTGGCGGTTTCCAGAGGGAAGACGGGTGGGGGGATGGATGAAGGGGAGTAAGCGCACACCTGCTGCTCTGAGCACTGAGTGTGGAGTCATCACAGGGCGCAGCTGAATGACGCCACTTACCTGAGGTCCCTGGAGGCATCCGATTTATAGAAAGTGGAGCGCGAGCGCCAGAGGGCGGGGCCGCGGGACAGGGGGTCGGTGTTTGCAGGGGCCCGGCCGCCCCACCACGTGAGCCACCGAATGCCACAGGACTGTGCCGGTGAAGCGGAAACTTTTATGTTCAAAACATTTGACCACAATAAACATAAATATTGATGAGTCCATATTGGTATAAGTGATTAATAAATAAATGGGGAGAAGAGTCACGCCTTCCGTACAGAAGAATTCCAAATAATTTATGAGCGATTCCAGCCTCACGGTGGGAGAACACAGCCCGGCCCCACCGGTGACTTCCTTCCAGAGTATGGACAGAGAGAACCAAGTGCTGCCCCCGTCAGGTGATCAAGGTCAAGGCAGTGATGAGTCCCCCCCAACATGAGGTGCTAAGAGGGCACCGTGCCTCTGCCGTCATCCCCCGAAACCCACACCCCAGTCTACTCATGAGAAGCACCAGAAAAATCGCCGCAAAGACACATTCTCCAAAATGTCTTGACCAGCACTCTTCAAACTGTCAAGGACATCAAAATAAAGAGAAATTCTAGAAACTGTCACAGCCCAGAGGAGCCCAAGGAGATGTGATGACTTAATGCAGGATGGGATCCTGAGGCATAAAGAGGACATTTGTTAAAAACCGAGGAAATCTGGGGGTGCCTGCGTGGCTCAGTCGGTTAAGCCTCCGACTTCGGCTCAGGTCAGATCTCGCTCTCGTGGGTTCGAGCCCCGCGTCGGGCTCTGTGCTGACAGCTCAGAGCCTGGAGCCTGCCTCTGGTTCTGTGTCTCCTTCTCTCTCTGCCCCTCCCCCTCTCATGCTCTGTCTCTCTCTGTACCAAAAATAAATAAAACATTTAAAGAAATTTTTAAAAAACCAAGGAAATCTGAATAAAGCATGGACCTTAGTTAATAATATGTAAATCCTGGTCGTGACACAGAGTCAAATGTATCATCACTCTAGTAAGATGTTCCTAACACAGGTGAGAGAGTGTGAAGTGCATGGGAACTCCGGACTGTCAGCAATTTTCCCGTAAATCTAAAACTAATCTAAATCTAAAGTTTATTTTGTTTTTATTTTTATAATTTTTAATGTTTATTTATTTATGAGGAGAGAGAGAGAGAGCAAGCAGGGGAGGGGCTGAAAGAAAGGGAGACACAGAATCCCAAGCAGGCTCCAGGCTCTGAGCTGTCAGCACAGAGCCTGATGCAGGTCTTGAATCTACAAACCGTGAGATCATGACCTGAGCTGAAGATTGACGCTTACCGACTGAGCCACCCAGGCGCCCCAAAATAAAGTTTATTTTAAAAAAGAAATCCAAATACATCAATAATCAAAATAATGCATTTAAAACAATCGCCACATAAACCGCAGTCTGTCAGACTCGATAAAAACAGGCCCAGCTGCTTTCTGTTCACAGGACAGACGGGCGGGGCGGGTGGCTGCTCCCTGGCTGACCGGGCTGCGGGGGCTGCAGGGCTGCAGCTCCCCTCCGGGGGGCGCGTCTGGGGCCGAGAGCCCCTCTGCGCCCCGCGCTCGGCACGCGGGCTGGGTCTGGGGACGCAGCCCCAGAACATCCTTCTCCAGCACCCCTGGGTCTGAATATCGACCACTTATTGGTCCACAAGGAAGTTTCCACACTGAAGATCAACAGCAACCTGACCGCTTCTACCGAGATTCCGACTAATTTCGAAATCAAGACGAGAGGAAACAGCCAGAGGGGTGACAGGGGGTTGTTTCGGCCAAGGGAATGGGCGGGGGAGGCGCACAAGTTTGTCTCGAAACAAACCAAGGTCATTGCGGATCTCTTCCGGGAGAACGCCAGACCCGGGGCCCAATGCCCCCGCGACGTCCGAGACCCGGCTTCCCCCAGCCCAGGCCCGCCCCTCAGCCGAGGCCCCGCCCGCGGCCCGTCACTCGACTCTGGCCCCGCCCCCGATCCCAGCCCGTCACTCAGCGCAGGCCCCGCCCCTGCCGGCCCCTCGGCTTCGGCCCCGCCCCGAACATGCCCTGCTCGTCATTCAGCGCAGGCCCCGCCCTCATCCGGCCGTTGGGCCTCGGTCCCGGTCTCTCTCTCGGCGCCGGCCCCTCCACCGGTACGCTGCTCTGCCTCGGCGTCGCCTCGGCCGCGCCCTGCCCCGTCACTCAGACCAGGCCCCATCCCCGGCCCCCAACCCTTCCCTCGGCGCTGGCCCCGCCCCCGACACGAGCCCAGTCACTCAGCGCAGGCCCCGCCCCCGGCCGGCCGTTCGGCCTCGGTCCCGGCCTCTGGGCGCCGGCCCCGCCACCGGTACGCTGCTCTGCCTCGGCCTCGCCTCGGCCGCGCCCTGCCCGGTCACCCAGAGCAGGCCCCACCTCCGGCCCCCATCCCTTCCTTCGGCGCTGGCCCCGCCCCCGGCCGCACCCTTTCCCATCACTCAACGCAGGCCCCCCCCCACCAGCCCGTCACTCGGCTCTGGCCCCGCCCCCTATGGGCTGCTCAGCCTCGGCCCCGCCCCCCGGCCGCACCCTGTCCGTCACTTGGCCTCGGCCCCGGCCCCGGCCCCGGCCCCGCCCCGTCCCTTGGCCGGCCCTCGGCACCCGCCGGAAGCAGCGAGGCTGGCGGCGTCTCCAAGCGTGAGCACCAGGCGGCGCTCGTGAGCCGCGCGGAGCCCGACGGGCCGCGATTCCCCGCTGGAGGCGTTTGGGGTCTCGGGTCAGACGTCCCCGCGTTAGAGCTGGGCCAAGGTCGTCCCCTAGGCCGCTAGCGCATGCCGCTCTCTACCCCTCGTCTCAAAATCGCGTCATCGAAGCTTCATTTTTGGATCCGACAATCGCCAGGGGAAAAATACTTAAACATCCCTTTCGTTCACCCCTAAGGTGGGGCCCACAGGTGGCGGGCAGTGGGACAGGGCACAGGCTGTAGGAAAGTGGAGTCTTCGGCTGGCTGTCTTGGACTGACCCGGATCCGACCTGTATGTGCAGGCCCCCAGATAAGCCCTTGAGGCGGCGGTCGGATGGGCCCGCCCCTCGGCCTTGGCGTCCTGGGACACTGCCTGGCTGCTGTGTGACCCGTCCTAACCCTGGGGGGGCTCAGCTGGGGTCTGGAAGCCCTGTGCTCGGTGCCCCTGCTCCTCCCACGCGCTCTGAGGCTTTTCCTGCTCCCCTTGGGTCTTGTTTGCATATGAACATACCAAGGACCCTGCATCCAAAGCTAAAAGAGGTTTTAAATGCACCGAGAGCCTCTTGGGGCACCCGGGTGGCTGGGTTGGCTGAGCATTTGCCTTTGATTTCAGTTTGTGGGATCAAGGCCTGAGTTGGGCTCTGCGCTGAGTGTGGAGCCTGCTTGGGGTTCTCTCTCCCCCTGCCCTTCCCTGCTCATGCTCTCTTTCAAAATAATAGACTTTAAGAAATATATATTGAAGGGGCGCCTAGGTGGCTCAGTGAGTTCAGCGTCTGATTCTTGAGTTCAGCTCAAGTTATGATCTCACGGTTATTGAGTTCAAGCCCTGCAACAGGCTCTGCACTGACAGATGGGAGCTGGCTTGGGAGTCTCTCTTTCCTTCTCTCTCTGCTCCTCCCCCACCTGTGTGCACACTCTTGCTCTCTTGCGCGCGCGCACGCGCGCGCGCTCTCTCTCTCTCTCACAAAAACAAATAAATGTAAAAAACAGAAATAGACATATGTATTCATATATAAAGCCTCAGACTTTTTCATTGGAGTTCCAGTGGGCCCAGCAGTGGGGGGGAGGGGGCAGGAGCCTGGAGGTCTGTCCTACACGGAGGGGAAACAGGCTCAGGGTGAAGTCCCTTGCAGACGGGGGGGCCCCTACCCAGCCTCTCCATATAGCTTAGCCCAAGGCAGCACCCATGGCCTGTGGGGCACTGCCAGGCGGCAGGGACGGACACCCCTGGCCCTGGCCTCTGTCGTGCCCCAGGTGGTGCCTGGTCAGGGGTGACGCCCAGCCCCTCGCCCTGCACCCTCTTCAAGAGCTTCCTCCCCACTGTGTCTCTCAGAAGTCTAGGCACCAAAGTGCCCACCCAAGGTCTAGGCCCCACAGCCACAAGGGGCAGCTGGATGGGCAATGGGGGGCGACAGACAGGCCCTTATGAGTGTGACGCAGCAGGCTGAGCCACTCCCCCCCAGGGCACTCCAGAGCAGGCCTGGGCATGAGACTAGGGCAGATGCCCACAGGAATAGTGAGGCCCAGCAGGTCCCCGACAGACGTCACAGTGAGAGTCCCAAGGTCCCTGGCACCAGGCAGCTGCCCAACGTACCTAGCCACACCTGCTGGTTTCCAAAACAGCCCGTGCCTGCAGGCCCAGCCTCCCCAGGAGGGGCAGCCCCAGGAGGGTGCTCCTGGCTCCTGGCAGCACCCCTGCTGCTTGGGGTCCCGGCCCCCCACTTCCTTATCCACCGCCTCAGGTCCCACGCCCCCAGTCTCTGACGCCCCTGCCCTTGCACACCACCTTCTCCAAGCCACGAGGCCCCCAGAGCCCGGCCTGCCTCTCAGTCCCCTTCCACGAGCACCTTGCATCACCTCCCATGTGGGGGAGGGGGGAGCTGGGCCTCAGGGACAGGATTCTTAACAAACAGCCTCAGGCCCCAAGGGTACTCCTGGGTTGAGTTGAGGCCCACTACCCAGCCTTGCAGGGCTGAGTCCCTGAGGGCTGGGAGACGGGTGTGCCGCAGAACCCAGGCGCAGGGGCAGTGTCGGCCCCCTGGCCGCTGCCTCCCCCAGGGCACGTGGTGCCCACTTGACTTGGGGCAGAGCCTGGTGGCCAGGAGCAAGTGGGGGACAGAAGAGTGTGGGGACCCAGTGACCCCCGTTGCCGCTCCAGCCCACACCAAACTGCAGATACCCCCGTAGGGCCCCCAGCTCCCACCTTCGATTCAGAAGATGGTTTGGGGGTTCCGGCTGTTGGGGCTGCTCTTGCGTCCTGGTTAGAGGTCCCGGGGCAATCCTGTCGTCCTGACGGTGGGACTCACATGCGGGGCGAGAGGGCGGCCTGAGAGATGACCTGCTTGGCAGGCAGGAGGGACCAGGGCCACTGTGTCAGCCCCCAAGGTGGGGAAGGGAAAGAGGAGACCCAGGGTGAGGTCGAACGGGACTGACTGGGAGGAAGGACTGGGGGCAGAGGGCCCTCCAGGGGGCGAGACCCCACCCTGGCCTGCCAGTCGGCAGCTCATTTACCCAGGCCCCCTCCAGGTTCTGCTCTGGGTCGGGAAGGGTCTCTGCTCCACGGACAGCCCCAAACACAGGACCAGGAAATAAGAACCATAAGCCAAGAAGCGGAAAAGGGCAGTGGTGTGGGGGTGGGGCAGGTTCCTGCACTGGGGGCTTGTGGGGGAGGGGCCCCGGGGTGGAGGAGGGTGCCGGGAAAAACTGACACCCCTTCCCACTGAAGCGCCCCCAGACCTGGCCTTCCTCCTGGCTGTGTTCACACATACGCATCTCCGCCAGGCCAACTCTGGGACCCTGCAGCCGCCCCGGGTCATTCCTGGGACCCCCTCCCCATGCTGATCCCTGGCTTCCCTGCTCACAACACCTTTTGGTCTGCAAAGTCCCTACTTCTCCCTGGGGCCCTCTTCCTTGTCACCCCTCCCCCCTTGAGGGGACACGGGCAGCCCAGAGACGGCCTTGGCCCTTCACCGGGCCTCCGTGTCCCCTACCCACTTCTCCACCCAACATTTGTAAGCATCTCAGGCCCCGAAGGTCCAAGACACCGCACACTCTCCCATCAGTGCCTCCCCTGGCTGCCCCTCCCCACCCCTCCCAGCTCACCTCCACCTCCTCAGGCACCCTGGCGTCACCCTGGCCCCATCCATGCCCTGATTACTGAGCCACCACAAGGCTGTTCACCTCAGGGTCCGTGGCCCTGTCCAGCCATCCAGCCCATCCTGCTACCCTCCACAGAGCCCCCACCCCAGCCACAGGGGCCCTGCCCCTGTTCAGACCCTCCCCCCCTGGGGTTCCGTTTCCTGTCCCCAAGGACTAGTCAGCCTCGCTGATCACCTCTGAATGGCAAAGACACTGAGACACCCTCTTCAGCTGTCTCTTCTCTGAGTTTCTCTTTTTTAAGAAGTAGCTGATAAATGCCAATGGCCTTTTTTTCTCCCAGAGAAAGAAAGGTAGTTCCTCAAATTCCTATGGAATTGCAAGGGATTCCAAAGAGCCCAAATAATCTTGAGAAAGAACAGAGTTCTCTAATTTAAAACTTATACAGGGGCACCTGGCTGGCTCAGTCCATGGACCGCGCGACTCCTAATCTTGGGGTCGTGAGTTCGAGCCTCACGCTGGGCATAGAGATTGTTTAAAATAAAATAAAATTCTCCCCTTGGCCTTCCTGTGTCCACCACGTATGGCTGGGAGTGAGCGCTGACCCAGGACACTCCATTCGTGGGCTCCGGAACATTTCTGGCATAAAACCCACGAATCAGAGCTTCGTTTGGGGTGCCCGGCTGGCCCAGTGGATGGGCTGTGCGACTGACTCTTCATCTCAGGGTTATAAGTTTGAGCCCTGTAGTGGGTGTAGGATCACTTAAAAATAAAGAAAAGGGGTGCCTGTGTGGCTCAGTCAGTTAAGCATCCAATTCTGGATTTCAGCTCAGTTCATGATCTCAGGGTCGGGAGATCAAGCCCCATGTCAGGCTCCACACGGACAGTATGGGTCCTCCTTGGGATTATCTCTCTACCACTCTTTCTCTCTGCCCCTCTCTTTCTCTTTCTCAAAATAAATAAGTAAGCTTCTAAAAATTAAATAAATAATTAATTAAAATTTTAAAATCTTAAAATAAAAGTACGCAAAGTTACAGTGACTGAAATGTGTAATATTGGAATAAAGACGACGGTCATTCAGACAAGGGGGATGCAATGGAGAGCCCAGGAAGACCCCCATGTCTAGTCAGTGGGTTTTCAACAAGGGTGCGGAGACCATTCCGTGGGGAGAGGACAGTCTTCAACCAATGGTGCTGGGAACCCTGGACGTCCACATGCAAAAGAATGAAGTTGGACCCCTACCTCACACCACATACGATAATTATCTCCAAATGGATCAGAGTCCTAAATGTAAGAGTTAAAACTACAAAACTCAGGGGCCCCTGGGTGGCTCAGTCAGTTGAGTGTCCAACCTTGGCTCAGGTCATGACCTCGCAGTTGGTGAGTTCAAGCCCCACACTGGGCTCATTGCTGTCAGTACAGGGCCCACTTCAGGACCTCTGTCCCCCTCTTTCTCTTCCCCTCCTCTGCTCACCCTCTCTCTCCCTCAAAAATAAAATTAAAAAACTATAAAATTCTTAGAAGAAAACACAGGAGTAAATCTTCATAATCTTTTTTTTAAAGACTTATTTTTTTTAATGTTTTTTAATGTTTTTTATTTATTTTTGAGAGACAGAGAGAGACAGGGCGAGCAGGGGAGGGTCAGAGAGAGAGGGAGAGACAGAATCTGAATCAGGCTCCAGGCTCTGAACTGTCAGCACAGAGCCCGATGTGGGGCCCGAACCCACAAACCATGAGATCCTGACCCGAGCCAAAGCCAGATACTTAACCGACTGAGCCACCCAGGTGCCCCCATAATCTTAGATTTCACAATAGTTCCTTAGATGTGACACCAAAAACACAAGAACCAAGAAACAAAAAGGAAAAAGATAAATTGGACTCTATTAGAATAAAAATCTTTTGTGTATCAAATGACACTACCAACAGAGGGAAAAAACAACAGGAGAAAATATTTGCATAAATCAGATAAGGGTCTAGTGTCCAGAATATGTAAAGAACTCTTACAATCAACAACCACAGTAAAAGTTCAAAAAAAGGCAAAGCAGGGCGCCTGGGCGGCTCAGTCAGTTAAGCGTCCGACTTTGCCTCAGGTCATGATCTCACAGTTCATGGATTCAAGTCCCACGTTGAGCTCTGTGCTGGCAGCTCAGAGCCTGGAGCTGCTGCGGATTCTGTGTCTCCTCTCTCTCTGCCCCTCCCCTGCCCACGGTTTGTCTCTCTTTCTCTCTCAAAAATAAATAAACATTTTTGAAAAAGGCATAGGTCTAGAAGAGACATTTCTTCAAAGAAGACATCCACACGGCCACTAGGCACACAAACAGAAGTTGAGCATCACTCGTCACCAGGGAAATGCACGTCAGACCGCAAGGAGAGAGTACCTCACAGCCAGCAGCAGAGCCGGAATCAAAAAGGCAGATAGTGACCGGTGTTGGCGAGGGAGTGGAGCGCTTGGACCCTAGTGTCGTGGGCCGGCAGTGGGAAAGCGTTCAGCTGCTGTAGGAGATAGACTGGCGGTCCCTGGGGACAGGCAGGAAGCTTGGCGTGACCCCGCAGCTCCACTGCTGGATCCGTACCCCCGATTACCTAAAAACAGGTGTTCAAACAGGAACGTGTACACTAACGTTCACGGCAGCTCTTATCACAATGGCCAGAAAGTGCCAGCAGCCCCGAGGCCCGTCCGCGGGTGGACGGAGAGACCGAGCGGTGCCCTGGGTGGCTCGGCTGCTACCGCGCGGCCGGACCTCGAGCGAGGCCACGCGCCGAGGCTCTCGGGGAACGTGGCTCCCGGGAAGGGCCTGCAGCGGCAGGTGCGTGGCTGTAGAGGCCGACGAGGCGCTGCGGGGACGGCACGGGAAGTGCCGGCCTCATGGGCACCGCTTCCTTCTGCGCTGGTGAAAGTGCTCCGGAATGAGGTGCCGGGGGCACCAGTGATGTGAGCGCACTCAGTGCCCAGCAACCGTGCGCTTCGACAGGGTCTAACTGGTACACTTTATGTTAAGTGTATTTTAACGTGATTCAAAACAAAAGCCAGTGTGGCCGAACCCTATGCAGGGGAGCACCTGAGGGTCTCCCCGTCTGGTTAGGGGAAGAGAGGGTGCCCTGCGAGCCAGAGTTCTTCACGGAGACCTGTGCCAGGGGCTGAGCTGGGGGTGGGGTGGGAACAGGGGCGCCTGGGCTGTGGTGCTGATCCCCGCCCCCTCAGGGGAGGGGCTGTGTTGGGGGGTCTTTTTGTTGGAGAGGACAGTCCTTCCTCAGAGACAGTCCTGCCTGAGAAGAAGACAAAAGGCAATTCACGATCACCAGGATCCAGGCCAGGAGGAGAGGGTCACTCTAGCCAGGCGCCCGGGGGCCAGGGTGCGTCACTGCGTCACAACCCAGGCGGCCGGGGTGGCAGATGCGGCCTGGCGGTCTGTGGAGGATGTGGCATGTAACGGGGCACAATTCGGTAGGTGATGCGGCGCGGCCCGTGATGGGGCCTGGCGAGGGGGTGCTCTGGGCCCGCGTGGTTCCGGACCTCATGCCTTCCCTCTGTGCCCCGTCTGCTTCCCCAGCTCCAGGGAAGGCTGCGTGGGGGCTGCCCGAGACAGGGCGGCAGGTTCAGGTAGGCTTGGTGGGCACCCCCAGCCGCTGGCCGCCCACCCCCCTCCTGCCTGCTGGCACCACAGGTGCAAGCTGTTTTCCTGGCAGGTGCTGGCGGAGCCGAGGCCCAGGGCGCCGTCCGTGGGGAGATGATCCCCCAGAACGGACAGGGTGCCCCCTCCCCCAGGCAGGGCACCGGCAGTGGCAGGCGGGCGAGTGGAGACCAGCCCCCTCCCATTTCCCTGGATAAGTTCCTGTGATCCCTCACACACCTCCATCGTGTCTGCGGCAGGAACTCGGCGAGGGGGTAGTGTGCAGGCCGCCCCCGCTCTGGGAGAGGGGTGTCGGGCTAGTCACCCTGCACGGACCTGCAGCCTATCAAGCCGGCGTGGCCTACTTAGTATGTGCAACACTGCGGCTGTGTCCCCACTGCCTGGCCTCGGGGACACCCCTCCCCAAGCATCCTCAGGCCTGTTGTGGCAACTCAAGACAGGAGGTTTGGGAAGGCCAGGCCGAGGGGTGTGCCCAGAATCCCAATGACTGGCTGAGGCAGCGGCCACCCCCAGGCCCCCATCCGGCAGGTCCCTTCTCCCAAACCCCGTCCATTCTGGGCATCCCTTCTTTCACCTGATCGTGGGTGTGAGGGTCTGGGTGCGGCCTCTCTGACCCTAGTCTCTTCCTAGTCTGCATCACATCCTCTTGGACTCTGGCGAGTGCTCCCAGCCCTGGCCCAGGATGCGATCCCAGGATGCCCCGGGGCATGGCTGGCAGCTGCAGTCCTGGGCTGGGCCAGCTGGTGACTGCAGGCAGCTGGGGGAAGGCCTTGGGGAACAACGGGGGCCTCCTTGCCAAGGGAGCCACGCAGGCCAGGACCGGAAAAGCGGCTGGGCCGGGTGGGAGCGCTGGCTGTCCCACGGGACGTCCTTGATGCCGCTGCTCCGGGAGACCCTAGAGGCTGCTTTGGGGTTGGGGGCAGAGCAGCCAAGGAAGCCGGGCTGTGTCCCCAGCATGCATTTCCAGGACGGGGCAGGCCAGGGGCGGGGGCAGACGGGCCTGGGCCAGGAAGAGCCGGGAACTGGGGCCTCTGCAGGCCTTGAACCCCAAACCAGCAGAGGCTTCCTTTGTAAGTAGCTCAGCTGTTGCCCAAACCCTGCTTTCGGCCACGAGGCAGGTAAGGACCCCTGTTTTCCTCTGTGCAGAAGCCCTCCTGGTGACAGCACCTGCCTTTGCTCTGGGTGCTGCCGGCTGTCCCAACCGGGAGCACAAACTGGGGCCCCTCCATCCCTGCCCCCAGGGCTACACGAATGTGAGCCAGGCCCTTCAGAGCCTTCCTGAGGTCAACACACAGGTGTCTCGGTCTTGGGAGCACCGTGGCTGCTCAGCCGGAGACGTAGGAAGTCAGGCCTTAGCAGCCACAGTCTCTCTTGGGCAGAGAGAGAGAAAAGGAGGCGCCAGAGCTGGGGGAGTGGAACCAGGAGGGGAGCCCCGACAGCCTGACCGGGCGCCTGGATCCATGAACACCTGAGGCCCAGACATCTGCTCATAGACACATCCCCTGGGTGAGCCAATTGCCGCTTTTCACATAAACTGGTTTGAGCTTCGGCTCCGTGCTCCCCCGAGCCTGACTGAGCTCCCCAAGCACGTGGACACTTAGTGCACATCTGTGGGGACACACGTTTCTGGGGTACATGTGCAGGACACTGCTCTCCTCCATAACGATCACACTTTTCTCTATTAGAGGGGTTTATATTTTCAACGACAGGTGTCTCGCTCCACCAACAACGCAGAAAGCCTCTGGGCTCACCTGTGGCCGCCAGGGCCCCGATGGAGCCAGGCCCTTCCTTCAAGCACCCATATCAGGGTGGACCCGTGGTCAGGGACCTGAGTCTTCTTGGCACCTGTGGACACCTGGGACCGTGTCTGCTGAGAGAAGGAGGGAGGGGCGGGCTGCCTCATTCTCCTGACCCCGTTCTGTCACCAGCCTTGCCTCTGGCAGCCTGCAGACCAAACTGGCACTTCTGGATTACCTACATTCTGCGCCTCTCTCTCCCTGCCTCGTCCCAGTGTGTCCCCCGGGGCCAGGGGCCAGGGTAACCGACTAGAAGGGCTGGCTATGCGGTGGAGGAACAGACAGGGCTCCGCGGGAAGGGAGTCCCGGAGACCCTTCACAGCCAGGCTTGCAGCCTGGCCCCTGAGCTCGGGTCCTGGTCACGTGCACAGATTGTGTGAATAATTCACATTTAAAAAGACCTACTTTCCGGTCAGACGATTTCCTGCTAAAGAGCACAGGGGCGGGGGCACCGAGCACCGCAGTCGCACACCCCAGGTTCTTGGTGAAGGCTGGGCACCGAGCCAGGCCCCAGGCCAGCTGCTTTCACCCTCGGGCCCTGCGCAGTCCTGCAGCCACCGGGCTGGCCCTGCCAAGGGCGGGGTGCGGCTGACGGGCGCGGCTGCAGACTCAGGACCTCAGGCTGATCTCTAAGCCACTTATCTAGAGAAGGAGGGAGTGTCACCAGGAAATCAGGAGAAGCCTAAGTTCTTGGCCAGCTGGGCACAAATTCTCCGGGCAGTGGCAGCAGGGCCACCATGAGCCCTGATTTATGCCCCACGGAGGAGGGTGCTGGAAGCAGATAGGGCCCCGAACTGCAGAAGGCCAGGGCAGAAGGGGGGGAGGGGAGGAGAGGGGAGAGAGGGCAGGCTCCCCAGAGTGTGCTGCCTACACTCGAGGTGGAAAAGGCTCTGGCTGGAAGCTAGAAGCTCTTTGGTTCCTGAACGCTGACCAGGGCAGGCGTCCCTAGGGCAAGAGGGCTCCGCTCCCTGGGGACTCGAGGGGGAGAAGGGCCCTGGGCCCCTGTGATTGTACACTGAAGGGGGATGAGCCCTGGGCCGTGAACGGGATCTGGGAATGAGGACCCAGGACTCTCCCCTCCTTTCTTCCTGCCTTCCCCTCAACTTTGCCCTCGCACTCATCCATAAACAGACACAGGAGGAAGATTCCAGGCCTGGGCCCCAGGGCAAGTTCCAGGGAAGGGCTTGCCCTACCCTGCAGGCCTTCAGGTGAGCTGGGGCTCCGTGTCTACACCCAGATCCTCACGGCTGGTGCAGGCACTGGCCTGGTGTCTTCATGTGTGGCCTTGCTCTGTGGCCTTGGTGTAACTGGGGATGGGCCCAATCAGGCTTGCGGTGGCCTGTGGGATGGGAGAGCTCTGAGCCAGCCCTGCCAGTGCCCCTGCTGCCCCGTCAGGCCTGCAGCCTGGTGCCCACCACAGACCTTGGGCAGGCATGAAGGGATCCGGCTGGTGGGGTGGGATTTCTGAGGGTCCCCACGCCTCCTCCCGTCCCCAGAGGGGTACTCAGGTCTCCGCAGAGACCACTCACTCTCTTGCCCATTTCCTTCCACTCTGGTGCTGGCCCTACCCCCCTCACACCCCCTTCCTCCTCCTCTTCCTTTGCCCCTCCTTTCTTGCCTCATTTTCCTCTTCTCCCTCCACATTTCCACTTTTCTAAGTCCTGGACCTAGGTGGCACTGACGGCTGGCATCAGACCTGCTGGATTCAGAGGAAGGTCTGACCCCGAGTCTATGGCCTTAGGTCCATTGCTTCTGGGATGCACCTGCCAAAGCCCAGGACACTCTTTTTTTTTTTTTTAATTTATTTCTGAGAGACAGCGTGCGCAGGGGAGGGTCAGAGAGGGAGGTATAGAATCTGAAGCAGGCTCCAGGCTCTGAGCTAGCTGTCAGCACAAAGCCTGATGTGGGGCTCGAACCCACAAACCGTGACCTCACGACCTGAGCCGAAGTCAGACACTCAACCGACTGAGCCACCCAGGCGCCCCCCCAGGACGCTCATCTTTCCGACCTGGCATCACGCACCTCTCCTCTGGGGCAGTGGGGAATGCCGCAGAGTCCCCAGCGCCTTGTCCTGGGCACAGTGACCATTTGGCTTCAGCCCTCCTCACTTCTCTGACCCTCTGGTCCTCATGCTGAGCCTTGTCCCTCTCATTCCGAACACAGAGCATCCCCATCCCGTAAGCGTTCCCGGAGGACCCACTGTGCGCCTCGTGCCCTACTTGTCAGGCAGAGCAGTGGGCAAGGAGTCACAGGGCCATCTTCAGCCGGGGAGACGGGCGAGGAGAAAGCAGCCCACAAATGCATCACGTGAGGGCTCAGGAACGAGAGCTCTGAAGAGAAATGTAGCCAACAAGCCACTGGGGAAGGACAAAGGGGCAGAGACTGGGGGAGACCTCTCTGTGGAGGTGACTGGAGGTTATGAGGGAGACCACAGCGCCACAAGGGCAAAAGGTCAGAGGGTGGATGTGGTGACCTGTATGTTTAAGGCGCACAGAGGAGTCCGAGTGCTGAACAGCGAGGGCAGAGGAACCTGGACGTTGTGGGAGGGGCAACGGGAACTGTCATGTCTGTTGAGCAAGGTGGGCATCCCTGCCGGCACGGGGACTGTGGTGAGCCAGTGGAGGTCAGAGCCTACGTGGGTGAGGAGGGTGGGCAGCAGCAATCAAGGGAGGTTGGTTGCATTGGGGGGGTGCTTCACGTCTGTGTGCACATACACGTATGCTTGTGCATACATACACCCCCCGGCCCCCGCTGCTGAGGCAATGGCACTCCGGTGGCAGCGAGCACACCCGCAGCCCTGAGCCTGGTCTCTAACACCATTCCCCACTAAGAGGAACCAGGACTTCTTGCAGAAATGGCTGAGTCAGGGCTGGGCAGGGAGGGTCTGAATTGAACCCGGAGCATCCTGTGCCAGGAGCAGAGGAAGGGCTCCAAGAATGATGGGGACATGCTTGCATGCTGATAGGAAGGCCCCACAGAGAGGGAGGGGGAGGGATGGGAAGCGCAGCCCACACCTGGCTGGGAAGGTACGGGCTCCTGCTGGAAGGACACTCACAGCTTGGAGGAGCAGAGCCCACAGCCCGGGCAGGTGATTAGGGTCCGGGACTGCGGGCTCTGCAGGGAGGAAGCCCGTGGGCACGTGGTTGTTGCAACTGGGGAGCAGGGGTCAGCTGGAAAGAAAGAGGTGGCGGTGGGGTGCTGTTCCACTGACTTTCCTGGGGGCGTCCACAGGCTGCACACATATGACTCATGTCGTCCTCCTTCCTGACCCCACCCGAGGGGCTTCGTTTCTCAGTGGCATTCGCAGAGGTCAACCATCTGTTGCCCTCCTGACACTCTTTTCCACTGTCACACCTCCCTGCCCAGGCGGCCATTCCCAGGTGCCTTGGGCTTGACGTCCGGAGGCCACATTGCCCACACCTGCCCAAGCTTACACGAGCCCCACTGGCACGTCCACCCGGTGGCGGGGGTCCACTGCCGGTCGAGGGGAGAGCTGGGCATGTCCAGAGGCGGGCCAGGTGGAGCATGGGCCCCGCCGGGATGTGGTCAGCTCGGTTGCGCCCCAGGCCCGAGGGCTGGCTTGGGTTGGATGTGTGCACACGTAGGTTCCCATGGAGAGTGCAGACGTGGGGTGCCAAGCACGGTGCAGAGCACAGGTGCCGGGTACAGAATGCCAGGCGGAGGTACTGGGCACGTGTTCGGGCTGCGCGCATGGGACACGGGGTGCGGGGTCCAGAGAATCCCCGCTCCGGTCCTGCGGCCTCCACCCACACCCACTTGGCGGGGAAGCGAGCGGGTCGGCGGCAGGCAGGCCCAAGCTAGCGCAGGGCGCCCCGCGCGGTCGCTGGGCGAGGGGCAGACCCGGCCTGGGGTCCTCTCGAGGCGGGTTCCCCTACAGCCGGCGCGGCCCCTTTAAGCCGCTAGCGCACGCTCCCGAGGTGGGCGCAGGGAGGAAGCGCGCGGCGTGCGCGCGCAGGGGCCGAGGCCAGACCGTGCGCGCGCGCGCGACGTGCGCGGTGACGCGGCGTGGGGTTTCCCGAGGCTGCGGGCAGGGGCCGCCGCGCCCATCCCGATGGCTGGAGGCGTCTGAGGGGCGGACGGAGGCGGCGGCGGAGCGGGAGCGGGAGCGGGAGCGGGCGCGGGCGCGGGAGTGGAGCAGCCGCCGCGGGACCGGACCGAGCCTCGCCGGCGCACCTGCCCGCAGCGCCCGCGGAGCGGCCGGAGCGCGACCACCTCCAGAGCGGCGGCCGAGGCGGCTGAGGCGGCGGGGCGCGGGCGCGTCCGGCGGGACGAGGTGAGCGCGGCGGCCCCCGCCTCGGCCCGGCGACCCCGGCCCCGGCCCCTCCCCGCGGTCCCCCGCCGGGGCCGCCCCGCCCCCACCCCGCCGCCGGGCGGCGTCTTCCTGCCCCGCCCGGGTGGGGTCGCGGGCCGGGAGCGGGCGGGGACCCTGCGGGCTTCGCCGGGGGCCGGGGTCAGGGCCGCGGGCCGGTGTCCCAGGGCCGGGGCTCTGGATGTGCGGCCGGGGTCTGGGCTGTCCGGCCGGGATCGGGGTCCGGAGTTCGGGCCCCGGGACCAGGGCCGGAGGGGCTGGAGGCGGGGGTCTTGGGACTTGGGGCGGGGGCCGGGACCCTGGGCCCATGTCTGCGATCCTCCTTCCGGGGGGGTCCTGGTCCCAGGCCGGCGGTCCTGGGTTCTAGGTCTGGGGTCCCGGGTCTAGGTCCGCGGTCTGGGACCCGGAGTCTGGGGGCCCGGGGCCCGGGTCGGGGTCGGGGGTCCGCGGGCGGCTGCGGCCCGACCTCCCGGGGGGCTGTGCGCCGGGCCGGGGGCTGCAGGCCGGCGGGGTCGGGGCCGCGAGAACAAAGGGAGCGGCGGGGCTCGGCGGGGGGTGCTCGCCCTGGCCTCGGGGCAGCGCTGTGTTTTTGAAACCCCTTTTCTGGGCACCTTGAAGTTAGTGTTTGCTGGCGACACGATGAAGAAAGGGGGACAGTGAAATGAGGAAGCGGAGGCCCGGCCGGCGGCGCTCGGGCGGCAGCGCGGGGTGGATTGAAGGCAGAGACAAAGAGCTGCGCCGGGAGCGGCGGACGGCGCGAGCCTCGGCGATTTTCGTTTTTGCCGAGAAGCGGGAGGCGGCCCCGTGGCGAGCCCGTCGTCGTCCCCCCCCCCCCCGCCGGGCGCGGGGCCCGCGGGGCGGGGCGGGGGGCCCGCGAGGCCGGGCGGCGGAGCCCCCCCCGCGGCGGGGCCGGGCCGGGGTCCCCGCGCCCCCGCGCCGAATGAATGGCTCGGGCCGGGCCCCGCTACAAGATGGCGCGGCGCCGCCGCTGCCATTGTCAGCCGCCGCGCGCTCCCGGCCTCCTGCGCCCCGATTGTGCTTTGGGCCCCGTTTACATTATTTGGAAGGGCCAGGGTGGGAGGGAGGGAGGCCGTGACCCGGGGCTGAGTGTCGCCCTTCGTATTGCGAGCTTTTCGGTGGCGGCGGGTGGGGGTGGGGGAGGAGTGGAGCTGAAAATTCCACCCGGGTGGTGGCTTAGCCATTGGACTTTTGAAGACACCCCCCCTGTATTTTTCCTTGCGAATCGTCTTTGATTCAGAAGGTATCTAAGCGGGTCTCAAGTCCTTTAAATTCCATGGTCAGCGGACGGAAGTAGTATGGGCTGTATCTGCTTAATTCCTCTTTATGGGAGCCGTGGATTGTGAGATTCGTTTGCTGAAGAAAAACAGCGATGTGAATTTTTATGTTGGGAAGGGAAGTTGCTGGACCCTGACGGCCTCAGAACACAGGACCGAATTGTGTGTCAGTGATGTAGACATCCTAATCTGTGGTTTTAGTTAGGGGGTATTTTTGTGTGTTTTTTCATTTTACTGTCCGTCTCGTAACAGTGATCTCAATATTTGATGATTAAGCAGCTGCCCATGAGATTGATTATTAACTAAGAAGACATGTAGATTATTTTTATGATTAGCAGATAAGTGGAAATAGTATTAGCTTTGTAGGAAGTTCCTTTTAACTCTAGGTAGTGGGTAAGGTCTTTAGGGTGTTGTTATCAATAAGATTTTACATGAATTCTTTTGAATTTGAAGCCTTAATTTTTTTTTTTTTTTTTTTTGAGAGTAGAGAGGTTTTTTATCTGAAAGTAAGGTCTTAGTCCGAATTCTGTTAAGGTAGACTCTATTCTAGATTCTTCCGGAAGGTATTTATTGCAACAAGAAAGTGAATAGGCAGTTCCTTTTTTGCTTCCTTACTAATACTGGGTGTGTGGGTGGGGACAGAGTTGGTGCCACCAACAAGGAAACTGGTCTGAGAACCTGTGCACAGCACGGCTGGACGGGAGCTTTTGGCTGATGTAACTTTCTAACAACGAGAGGTGGCCAGACATGGAGAGCAACTGGAATGGTTCGTTAGAGGCCAGTCTCCTCAGGCCCTGCAGGGGTGGGGCTGCCGGGCTGTCCGAGGTGAGTGCTCCTGGCTTCCCAGGCATTGTGGTGCTGCGAGGTGTTCTTAGAAAGCGGCGGTTTGGGAAAGCAGAGTCAGGTTTTGTGATGGTGCCTGTGGCCGACTCGCTTTTCTTCCTGCTGGGGAACCGATGTTGGGGCCACATTTCATCGGCCGGAGTGTATAGTGTGTAGAGGAGATTGTTCATGCAGTTTTAACTCAGAATTGACGCTCTTTTAAGTGAACACACCTGTCAGACCAAATCTTCTCCCCGGGGTGATTCTGGCGTTCACACCAGGGCTGCATTCACACCCCAGGTAGGGGCTCCGCCGTTTGCTGTCTGTTGAAGGACAGTCATGATCCCTGAGGAAAGATTTCTCTGTTCGATATTTTGAGTTACTTCTATGGGGGGGGGGGTTAGTTTGCTCTAATTTTAATTTCAAAACATTTAAAAAACTTAAAACCTCTTCTTTTTGGAATTTTTCATGCCTAGTGACTGCAAACTTGACTCACCTCGGTAGACTTCTGGTGGCAGATGGAGAAAGGGGCTGGTTTTATGAGCAGTTAACTTAGTTTTTAAAGCTTTGTTCTGTTACTTTTTCTGTGCTAAGAATTTCTGTTGTTCTCTGGTGTGATTGAAAAAGTTGTATTTCTGCAAATAGCTTTGAGGAAGGTCTTTGGGGCATCCGTGGACTTCTGCACCGTCGGCTTTTTAGCGAGTTGGTGCTTCAGTGACTGACACGGACTGGATTTTCCACCTGCAGTGTCGGCAGCTGTTACAGTGTCTTCACCGGGTTGTGTTTTCTCTGCCGGTGCTGGTTTCTCTGGCTCATGTTGGTCTCCAAATTGGATTACATTCTTACTGTCTGCAGACTCTGGCTTTGAAAAGCATTAGTGGATTGGTAACAGATCTTCTCAATTTTATTATCTGGGCCTGACCGTATGGCATGCTGTATTATTTTGAAACCCCTATTAGCGTAAGTCCAGTAAGGCAATAAACACTAAATCTTACTCTTTTAACCCTGGGAAAAATTCTGATCTCCTGTTCATTGCTGTGTGGTTAGAGAAATCATGAAGCAGATGGGCCAGTTCAGTGTTGGGTTTTGTGAACGTAAAGTGAAGGGGTAGAAGCAGGCTTAGATTGAAACAGGTCAGAGACGCGTCTCACAAACGGCCGGAGCGTTCCTGACACTGGAAGGACGGGCGGTCTGGGGGGGGGGGTGCGCCCGCTGAGTAACTTGCCGTCCTGGGGACTCTTCTGGGGGAGGAAAAAAAGAAAAAGGAACACCATTTGTTTTTAAAGCTATGAGTGTTGTTCCAGAACTCTTATTTAGGATGTATAGACAACTTATAGACATTCAAATTGGTCAGAAGATTTAGTGGACCGCTAAAAGCTTTTCAAACCTTTCAGCCCTCCTGTTCTTGTGGCAGTGCTGCCTGGCGGTTAGGTGCCACCATAATCGACGGAAAGGTATTACCGCTGGACTCCAGTGATCTAGAAAAGTCTCCTGTTTGTAGAGCAATGTTTGATTTTTCTTTCTCTCTTTTTTTTCTTTAAAGATTTAAGTATCCACTTAAACTTTTTTTTTAAGGTTTTTTATTTATTTGAGAGAGACAGCGCGAGCAGGGGAGGGTCAGAGAGAGGGAGATACAGAATCTGAAGCAGGCTCCAGGCTCTGAGCTGTCAGCACAGAGCCCGACGTGGGGTTTGAACCCCTGAACCGTGAGATCATGACCTGAGCCGAAGCCGGACGCTTAACTGACTGAGCCACCCAGGCGCCCCAGTATCCACTTTTAAAATTAAAAAATTTTTTAAATTGGAATTTCTGAGGAAAACCATTTTTATAAAGTTTATTTATTTATTGAGAGAGAGCGAGGGCCAGAGGATCTGAAGCAGGCTCTGTGTTGACAGCAAAGAACCTGATGTGGGACTCAAATTCACGCACTGTGAGATCCAGCCCTGAGCCAAAGTCTGATGCCTACCTGACTGAGCCGTCCAGGCACCCTGGGGAAAACCATTTCTACAATCATGGATTTAAAAAAAAATCACGAATTTAAAAGACGTGGGGCGCCTGGCTGCTTCCGTTATAGCTGGTAGAGCTCACGCCTCTTGATCTGAGTTGATTTTGAGCCGCCCTTTGGAGGTAGAGCTTACTTTAAAAAAAAAAAGTAAACGATCAAGGCAAGGTTATCTGGGGTAATTTTTAAGAGATTATTCAGGTGAACCTGTACTGCCGCTGGTAAAAGTTTATGATTTAATAATGGCCTCCTTCCTAGGGCGCCTGTGAGGATGGAGGGGTTGACGGGCGGGTGAACGTCTTGGAGCAGCGCCTTGCCCACAGGACGCCCATTAGCCGTTTCTGCTGCTTTGTGAGGCTCCCCTGAACCGCGACCACGTCAGAGGACGTCGAAGGGAGCTTGCCGAGAGATCTTTCTTCCAAATGGTTCCCGAGGAGCATTATTAATCTGGGGTCCGGAGCGGATGTGTCCGCTAACTTTGCAAATCCCTGTCATTTGTTTACCACCACACTCTCTCCGGAGAATTCTCACATTGTTTTCTTTTCTCAAAGGGCTTTTTTTACCTTTATAGCAGAATTTTGATCCTATAACTCATTTTGAAAACTAGCAGAAATATTTTTTAAGATTTCACCACACCCTGAATGACGACTCTTTTTGTTTTACAAAAATTTTTTTGGTGTCACTTGATTTGTCAATTAGTGACAATAATAATGAAATATTTTTCACGTGTTCTTATAAATACTACCACTGGAAATGGGTCTAACAAGCGCTTATTCAGCACCTTGTCTGCAGGCACCGAGGCTGTAGACTGCCTGGGAGTGGGCGCGGCCCGGGGCCTCACGAGGTTCACTGTTTGGTAGCGGCCTAACTGGCAGAAGTGCGAAGGAGACGGGTCGTGGGTTACAGGGGCAGCTCGGGTTTCGGACTGCTGCTCAGAAATAAACTTTAGAGGCACCTGGGTGGCGCAGTCGATTGAGCGACTGACTTCGGCTCAGGTCATGATCTCGCGGTTCGTGGGATTGAGCCCCGCGTCGGGCTCTGTGCTGACAGCTCAGAGAGCCTAGAGCCTGCTTCAGATTCTGTGTCTCCCTCTCTCTCTGACCCTCCCCTGCTCACATTCTCTCTGTCTCTCAAAAATAAATAAAACATTAAAAAAATAAAGAGTTTTAAGTTGACATCTGAGGGGCCTTGTATTTGGAGTGTGTCTGTCAAGCAGTCGGCAGGTAGCGGGGAAGGACGGAGTGTTGCCGGCTGGAGAGATGATGTGTTTTTCATGCAGCCACAGGTTGGCCTCCTTCTCCACCCAGAACAGCCTCTATTGTGTGGTAGTGGTAGGTGCTCAGTAATTATTTATCAGAATGAAAAAGAACACAGCTCATCCAGGGATGGACATTCCAAAGGGCTGGAGGGTGGTGAGAAGTGGCCACGGGGAGGTCATAGCCTTAGGAAAGAGTTGCACTGTTACCTCACGGGCTCTAGGGAGCCTTTAAAGGGTTTTAAAGAGCAGATTGAGGGGCTCTTGGGGAGCTCAGTTGGTTGAGCGTCCGACTTCGGCTCAGGTCATGATCTCGCGGTTCATGGGTTCGAGCCCCACATTGGGCTCTGTGCTGACAGTTCAGAGCCTGGAGCCTGCTTCAGATTCTGTGTCTCTTTCTCTCTCTGCCCCTCCCCTATTCACACTCTGTCTCTCTCTGTCTCAAAAATAAATAAGTGTAAAAAATTAAAAAAAAAATAAAGAGCAGATTGAGGGGCGCCTGGATAGCTCAGTTGGTTAAGCACCTGACTTTGGCTCATGTCATGATCTCATGGTTGGGGAGTTCGAGCCCTGAGTTGAGCTCTGTGCTGACAGCTCAGAGCCTCGACCTTGCTTTGGATTCTGTGTCTCCCTCTCTCTCTGCCCCTCCCCTGCTCCTACCCTGTCTCTCTATGTCTCTCTCTCTCAAAAAAAAAAAAAAAAAAAGGCAGATGGACCTAATCAGGGCCATGGTGTGGTACTTGAACTTGGAGTGTGTTCAGATGAGGAAGGAAGACTATGGTCAGAGATACCAGATGGGGTGCTGGTGTAGAGATGGAGTCTGCACTGGGGTGGTAAAGCTTGTGACTGAAGACAGGGTGGCTGAAGGGAAGGTAAGAAGAGAAAATGATCTCAGGAGTCTGACCTGTGCAGTGGTTTGGGGGGCGGGGGGTGAGTTTAGTTTATGCTTGTTGGGTTCGAGGACACCAGCAGGTGTTCCCAGCCTCTAGCAACGTGGCTCAGCTCACAAGCTTTGCTCCTCTCCCTGGAAACCTATTCTCCAGAGGTTCCTTTGTTCGTTCTCTCCCGGCCTCAGGTCTTTGTGTGCCCCCTCCTCAGAGTGTGTGGGGCTCTCATCTCATTAAGCTCTACCATTAAAAAAAAATATTTTTTTTAGTCTTTATTTTTCAGAAAGTGAGAATGAGAATGAGTGGGGAAGGGACAGAGAGAGAGGGAGACACAGGATCGGAAGCTGGGCTGTCAGCACAGAGCCCTGCATTGTGCTCAAACTCACAAACTGAGATCATGACCTGAGCTGAAGTCGGCCACTTAACCACCTCAGGGCTCCCTCCCCCATGCCCCTAATCTCTACCATTTTTAACCTGCTCTGTTTTCCTAGTCTTTGTGCTCATCTCCCCACCGGTTCTAAGCTCCGTGAAGATAAGTTTGGTGCCCTACAATATTACCCCCTCTGAAACAGGCTGCGTGATAAACATTTGGATTCTGTGTATGTGAATGTGGAGCTCTGGAGAGTGGTCTGGCGTGGAGGCAGCCCTTTCAGAGCTAACAGTATTTAGGTGGTGATAGAAGATTTGGAAATAATGATTACTAGGAGCTGGGGGTCTTAAAGTATGGTCTGTGCTTTTTTTAGTTTTTATTTTTTATTAAAAAAATTTTTTTAAACATATACTATTTATTTTTGAGAGAGAGAGAGAGCATGAGTGAAAGGGTGGGGGGAGACTCTGAATCTGAAGCAGGCTCTAGGCTCCGAACTGTCAGCACAGAGCCCAAGGTGGGGCTCGAACCCACAAACCATGAGGTCATGACCTGAGCCAAAGTCAGACACTTAACTGACAGAGCCACCCAGGAGCCCCAGATATTTTTATTTTTAATTTTAATTGATTTTTCTTAAGTAAACTCCATGCCCAGTGTGGGGCTTGAACTCAGGACCCCAAGATCAAGAGTTGTGTGCTCTACCGACAGAGCCAGCCGGGTGCCCCCTCAAAGTCTGAACTGTGGACTCCTGTGGGTATCTGAAACCCCTCTTGGGATCTGTCCCTCCGAAGCTCCTTATGCAGTCGTCGGGATGCTATTTGACTTCCGCTGCGGTGACCTTCGCCTGGATGGCACACCGCTGGGAGGTGAAACCGCCGCTGCTTTAACACGGATCAGGGCTGTGGTGTCAAACCAGGTAGACCCTGTTTTGTGGTCGTGGTGTTCTTCACTGCCATGAACTTGGGTTTAGAGAAATCCAGTTTAACATCTTGGAGGAAACCTAAAGGTAAATGTTATTAAACATTGACCCTGATGCCTGTTTTCTTCCTGTCTGTGAGGCGAAATGGGAAGTAGGCATAAGGCGCGGGGGCAGCCCGAGCACAGCGGGGCGCCAGGGCCGGGGGGGGGGGGGGGGTTGGCGGGATATTTGTATGGCCGACGCTCTCTTGGAAAGTAACCAAGTGAGCCAGATACTTCAAGGAACCTTACTGACAGTACCGTTGGCAGTGATAAAATTTGAGCTTTCAAGTGGAAATTAGAATTAAGACTTTTCTTGTAGGTGATGGTACTCAGGAATGTTTCTTTTTAATATTATGTAATGAAGTGTGTCAACGTTTGGAAGATTTGCTTCATTCAGCCGACTGGTGGTTTCCCAATGGCCTGTGTGCGATGCTGCTAACTAAAAGCTCCATTCAGAGCACAAGGAAGCAGTAAACCCCACGGAATTTCAGTGTAATGGCGTTAAAGATTAATTGACACAGTTTCAGATCCCACATCGGAACTTCCCTTTAGGCAGCTTACCTGCTCGTCAGGCTGTGACGTGGTGTCAGAGAAGACGGTGCGTGTGTATTTGAAACGGCTGTTGAAATAAATGCTCCTTCCTCTTCACCTCCGTGTCCGTGTGACACCGAATTGCCCTCATCTGGTGCAACCGAAGCAAGACCTCAGCGCGGCAGGCCGAGGGCAGGGCAGACGTGAGCGCGGCGCCCGGTGGCTCAGCCGGCTGAGTGCCGGACTTCCAGCCTCGCGCGGGTGAGGATCTTGCTGTTCATGAGTTTGAGCCCCACATGGGGCTCCCCACTGACAGTGCGGAGCCTGCTTGGGATTCTCTCCCTCTCTCCCTCCCGTCCCTCCCTCTCTCCCCCCTCCCCTATTTGTGCTCACTCTCTCTCAAAATAAATAAAACAAAAATTAAAAAAGAAGCAGATGTGAGAATTTAAGCTCTCTTCTCTTGAGGCGGACATTAAAGAAGTAAGCTAAATAAAAGGTGAAATACTTCTGTCTTTTCATCAAATTACTTCTTAGTTATTTTTTTGTAAAAATGTTCTTCATGGTAACATGTAATAGACTTCTTAAACTTTTACAAAACTTTTGTTTTAATTTGTAACGTAACTACAACCCACAGGGACAGAAGCCCTCTGATGTATTGTAACTAGGAGTGGAAGGAGCCCGAGCCCAAGCTGTCTGAATAGCAGTGATTTGGGGACCAGTGTAGAGGTGAAAGCAGCTGGGCCACATCTAGGGCCCAGGGTGACTGCAGGGCCGGAGAGGCCCTCATCTGTGCGTCCATCCGACCAGAGACAAGGCACTGTGTCTCCCCTCCTCCCCAGCATTGCAGCTGTAGGATTCTGCCTTTTCCTGGGGAGAGGAACCCGGAGATTTCTCTCAAGGTTGACAACCCATTGGCGCAGCTTGAGAAGAGGAAGGGAAGCCCTTAAAGGAGTGGCCAGAAGTTGGGAGAACATCAGAATACAGTGTTGGGACGTAGGACAGTCATGGACGGAGGTGGGGTGTTCTGGACAGAGTGGCAGATCTGGCTAAGAGAAGTAGATCGGGAGTATTCAATGCCAAGAGTTCGCCGAGGAGGCACAGTGGGGTGTGGGAGGCGTGTGAGGAGGGAGGGCTCGGACCTGTCCCCCATTTCAGATAGAGTACCCTGAGCTTTGGCAGGTATGGAGAGGAAGGAAGCAGGAGCGGGGAGCGGGGAGCAGCTGCTGTGGGGAGAGACCCCGACTCTGCCCTGGTGGGGGGATGCCTGGCAGGTGGCGGGAAAGGCTGTGCTGAGAAAGAAGGCAGAGAGAGCAGTGCCTCGGTGGTTCCTAGAATTTCACTTTATTCCTATTTAAAAAATTTTTAATTATTTTGAGAGTGAGCGAGAGCAGGATGGGGCAGAGAAAGAATCCCAAGAAGGTTCTGCCCAGTTAGCATACAGCCTGACTTGGGGCTCGAACTCATGAACTGTGAGTGAGATCATGACCTGAGCCAAAGTCAAGAGTCTTGTACGTAATCTCTGCACCCAGCGTGGGGCTCTAACTTACAACCGTGAAATCAAGAGTCACATGCTCTACCGAATGAGCCACCCAGCTGCCCCTGCAGGATTTCATTCTAAGGAAGGAGGTTGAGGGGGTGCCCGAGTGGCTCAGTGGGTTAAGCTTCCAGCTTCAGCTCGGGTCGTGAGCTCATGGTTACATAAAGACATTCACGCAAAGTATGTTGGGAGAAGTACTTTAGGATTTCCCTGTTGAAATAAATTCCTTCAAACCATGACCCTCTGGGACCTCCACCTGGCATGCCCTTGGCTGTAGACGGACTTCCATTTTGCCGTGTTGGTGATCTGATGCTATGAGTTCATGTTCGTGGGTGCCTCCTGTGCCAGGCACCGGGCTCAGAACTCACATCAGCTCTGAGGTGGGTACTGTGCCTAGCACATTTCATAGCTGGCTGAACGGACAGAGGGATCAGGCAGTGGAACTTCTGTTTGAACTTGAGTCCGTTGCCTCCAGAGCTCTTAATTATTGCACTGTGGACCCTCTGGCATGAGCTCTTCTCCCCTCCTTTTATCTCGGAAGACTTCCGTGTCTGCATCTGCTCCTTCATGTATTATTAAAGGGAAGAGTCTTCCCTTGAAAACATACTTACCAACAGTTTTATCTTTAGTTTCAGGGGTCCTTTTCCACCTCCAAACTTGACTATGACTAAGTCTTTCTTTTTCAAGTTTTCTTTTATTTAAATAATCTCTACACCCAACACGGGGCTTGAACTCATGACCCTGAGACCGAGAGTTATGCATGCTCTTCTTACTGAGCCAGCCAGGTGCCCCCAGCATGACTAAGTCTCATATGGCTTAACCCCCTAGTTAATCTTGGTCTCCTCTCTGGCTGCTGCTGCTTCAGTTCTGTATCCTGTCCTCATCCTCTGAGGAGCTTTCTTCCTGTGTCTGTTCCCTTGTTTGTTTGTTTTTTTAATTTTTTAAAATGTTTTATTTATTTTTGAGAGAGAGAGAGCGTGAGCAGGGGAGGGTTAGAGAGAGACACACACACAGACTCTGAAGCAGGCTCCAGGCTCTGAGCTGTCAGCGCAGAGCCCGCCGTGGGGCTTGAACCCACGAACCACGAGAACGTAACCTGAGCCGAAGTCGAATGCTCAATCGACTGAACCGCCCAGACGCCCTCCCGTTCTTTTTATAAAGATGTCCTTTTCAGTAAATCCATTTTAGTTTGGCAATGTTTATCTTTAATTTTTGCATTTTATTTTATTTTGTTATTTTAATTTATTTTTAGAGAGTGTGCGTGTGAGCTCATGAATATGAGCGGAAGAGAGGCACGGGGCTCGGGAGAACCTTAAGCAGGGGCTCCGTCTCATGACTCTGAGATCATGACTTGAGCTGAAATCAAGAGTTGGATGCTTCACCAACTGAACCACCCAAGCACCCCTTATATTTTAAAAATTAAATGTTTAATATGTCTATTGTAGAGAATTAGGGCTCTAAAATGAGGGAAAATGTAATTTTCCTGCCAGGAAATAACCACATCAGATTATTGTATTTTATTTGTTATGTATTACATATATTTATTTTTTAAGACGTTTATTCAGTCTGAGGGAGCGCGTGAATGTGAGTGGCGGCGGGGCAGAGAGAATCCCAGACAGGCTGTCGTGGGGCTCGGTGTCACGAGCCATGAGATCATGACCTGAGCTGACCTCAGGAGCGGGCTGCTGAGCCAGCTGAGCCACCAGACGCCCCATGTGTACTTACACTCACGTATTTCTCTTGTATCGTTCACACTACCCGCGGACGTGCAGAGCTGCTTTCCTGGCAGCTGGGGAGACCACTGCATGGATATGTTGATTATAATTTTTCTACTTTGTTGCAAACTATGTGTATTTCTGAATGTTACTCATCTTTGAAAACATGATGGTCCTTTCGTTCCCCTCCTGGAGGCACTCGGGCTCTGCTGCTGCTTAGCTCGGAGGCCTTGAGTGAGTTCTCTCGACCCCAGCGTTCTTGTCATGGGGTAGGTGTGAGGCCTAAATGAGACGGTGCGAAACAAGTGCTCGCCTTCCTGCTTAGCAGGGTGCAAGCGCCGGGACGTGGGGTCCAGCATCGCTGCCGCGTAGGACGCTTGGCCCCTCGGCGTCCCCCTTTCCTCATGTGCTTCTCCAGGCCAGCCGTGCTCTCTGTCCTGTCTTCGTGCTTGCTCTCTTAGTTAAGGTTTTCAGGGCTGCTTCTGCTTGGCTGTGAACGTTACTTCATTATTTTCCTGTGGGTGCCGTGACAGGTGATCGCAAACTGAGGGGCCGAAACCACAAATTTGCTCCCGGTTGTGGAGGCTGGCAGTCTCAGACCAAGGTGTTGGCTGGGCAGCTTCCTCTGATGCTTCCTTCTGGCTTCCGGTGGTTGCCGGCCACCTGGCTCTGCCTCTGTCTTCACTGGGCCCTCTCCTCTCTGCCTACGTCTCTGCCCTTCCGAGCGCACCAGGCCCTGGGTCAGGGCCCACCTAATCCAGCAGGACCTCACTTCAAGCCACCCAGTGGTGTCTGCAGAGAGCCTTTTGCAGATAAAGTCACGCTTGTAGGTGGATGGTAATTTTCAGGGGCTACTGTTCAAAATCCCACCAGCTACCTACAGCTTCATCCTTGACTCTGTTCTGCTTGAGGGTTCCTAACTCCCAACTCCCTCTTTCCCACGCCTTTACCCTCTCTTCACGGCCAGGCTTGTGAACCGTCTCCCTCGCAAGTTGAAGAAACCAATCCCAGAGAACTGAACTGGAAAGGTCAATGTTTTATAAGGATTCTTCATGTCTCATCGAACCAGAGTACATAGCGGTGGGCATTTCAGTCATTGTGGAGTCAAGGGATGAAAACCATTTGAGAATCTGTCCATCTCATTTGTTTTCCGTGTCTGTGAGCACCTCTCTGCCTCGTGAGGTGAGGTGGTCTCTGAAATGGCACCTCCCCCCCAAGTTTTCAGTATTCTGCCTCTTGGCATTGAACGGGGTTGACCACCACCACCTCTTTGAAACACTCTTCTCTCTTCGTTCCTGGCTCCTTCTTACCTTTTGTTTGTCCTTCTTGACTTTCTTCCAGGTCTCCTATTCTGCCTGGCCAGCGTGTTCCCAGTTCCGTGCCGTTTCTCAGGCTGGAGGCCAGGGTTCTGTTCTTGGGCGCTCCTGAGGTGATCAGGTCTCTTCCCATCTGTTGTCTGGTTTGTTTGTTTTTTATAAGTTTATTTATTTTGAGACAGAAAGTGAGCAAGCAAATGGCAGAGAGGCAGGGAGAGGGAGAGAGAGAGAGAATCCCAGGCAGGCTCTGTGACCTGAGTTGAAGTTGGCCGCTTAACTGACTGAGCCACCCGTTTGCCCCAGTTGTCTTTGTGTGTGTGTGTGTGTGTATTTTTGAGAGACAGAGTTCAAGTGAGGGAGGGGCAGAGAGAGAGAGGGAGACACATCCAAAGCAGGCTCCAGGCTCAGAGCTGTCAGCCCAGAGCCCAGTGTGGGACTTAAACAAACCCACAAAGCGTGAGATCATGACTTGAGCCAAAGTCGGACACTTAACTGACTGAGCCACCCAGGTGCCCCTCCCCCAGTTGTCTTTTTTAAAAGCTGTTTACTGATGGTTTTGATGACTTTCAAATTTTATCTCTCACCAGCCTTTCTGACCTACAAACCCACCTCCACTTGTCAGCCCTGCCTCTCCTTTTGCCGTTTTCAATACTGAGTCCCTAACCCTTTTAGGTCTTAGTTTGAGTGTCACCTCCTCACATAGGTTTTTCCTGGTCACTCCTTTTCCTGGTCACATCGATTGGCCACACTTACCACCTTCACGGCATTTCATCTCATACAGTGACAGAATAGCGAAAGCCCTGCCTCATTGTTTCCCTGAGCAGCCCAGGCTGGAAGCAGAGGGCAGCCCCATTGGGCTGCGTATGTGGGCAGGGTTCGTTCTGTGCGTCAGACTCCCTGGAAGTGTCCATCAGGCCGTCTGTAAGCCCAGGACTCGGGGGTTTTGGAGCAGTGAATCTGTGCCCCAGTGAATCTGCCGCACAGGCAGGCTTGGGGACTGTGGCCTGTGAGACCGCATAGCCAGGACCCGAAGTTCTGAGTGGTTTTCCTGAGGATGGGTAAGCGTTGTTGGCAAGACCCCAGATGCCCCGCTCACGGGATTTGGGTTTGGGGCGGATGCCACAGACCCAGAGAGTAGAGAAGGGCGGCGGGAGGGGGTCCCTGGCTGTGATGGGCTCTGAGCCGGGAGGCTGGGTGCTATATGCTGATCAGAACCTGATCGGAACCCAGGGGAATCGTGCTTTTTAAATTAATAAGTGACCGTCATGCTCTCTTTACATTTTCGTAAAATAAAGGAACTGACCAACGTACATTTCCTGTCATTTAAAACTTGACATATTCAGGGAGAGGCTGAGCTGCTGAGGAGCGGGCTGCACTTTGAGGAAGTTCCCTTAGGCTGTGAAAGAAGAGCTTTAAAATAGCTCTTGTAGGCCACACATTTGCTCCCAGATTTAGACAGTGCCAACTTAAAAACAATAATAAAATTGAAAGCTTCTAAAATTGTTGAGTTTAATTAATTGTAAGTCAGTTGGTAAGCAATTCTTTTATATTATTATTTTTTAAAATAGCAGAACAGCCTTGTAGGAACTCCTCTTCTTCCTGTACTGATTCACAGAACTTGGGGCGCCTGGGTGGCTCAGTTGGATGAGCGGCCGACTTCCGCTCAGGTTAGGGCCTGGCTGCTGGTTGGGTCTGAGCCCCGCGTCGGGCTCTGGGCTGACAGCTCTGAGCCTGGAGCTGCTTCAGATTCTGTGTCTCCCCCCACTTCTCTGCCCCTCCCCTGCCCCTCCTCTGTTTCTCTCTCTCTCTCTCTGTCTCAAAAATTAATAAACATTAAATAAAACAAAAGCGAAGAGCTTAACAACATGTAGGGGTTTGTATACTAAGTACACTTCTTGGCCCTGTTAGTTTTCAAAGGCCCGAACGCGCGTCGGTCTGGACGGAAGCGGCTGCACCACACCGGGGGTGGCGCGTGTCTCCGCCTCAGGCACGGACTTTTTTTACTTTGCCTTTAGTTCCTCGTGCGGTGGAGCTGGTTTTCGGCGACGGGAACGTTCTGTGATCGGCGCTGTTCGGTATTGTCACTCTCGCTCTGTGTGGCTGTCGAGCACATTACGTGTGGCTCAGGTGACTAAGAAACTTCTAGTTTTATTTAGTTTTAATACAGTTAAGTTTAAAAAACCACATGTGGCTACTTCCCTACTGGGTAGCGCATTCCTAGACTGAGCGTCTGGGCTGCTGTTGGTACAGATTTGGGAGGTTTGAGGAAAAGTCGCCATATATGGGGAGAGAATTTGGGAAATTAAAGCCCTTTCAGAACTTCTGTTTGCAGCCCTTGCCTGTCTGGTTGGGAAACTGTATTGTGTGGGTCTTGGGGTGCTTATCAAATGTCATAAGTGTATATTTAAAAGAGTAGCTTAGGGGAGCCTGGGTGGCTCAGTCAGTGAACGTTCTGCTCTTGATTTCAGCTCAGGCTGTGATATGACGGTTTGTGGGATCGAGCCTCTCATTGGGCTCTGTGTGACAGTTCAGCTCCTGCTTGGGATTCTCTCTTGCTCTGCCCCTCCCCCGCTCTCTCTCGAGCTCACCTGCTCTCTTGTGCGCTCCCTCCCTCCCTCTTAGAATAAACATTAGAAAGAGAATAGTTTATATCGTACATAGAGTTGGAATCTTGCTAGTCAAATTTACTCTTTTTTTTCAGTGTTTATTTTTGAGAGAGAGACTGAAAGAGAATGTGAGTAGGGAAGGGGCAGAGGTCAAGGAGGGGACAGAGGATCCGAAGCAGACTCCATGCTGACAGCAGAGAGCTCCTGCAGGGCTCCTCACAGATCCCACGAGCTGTGAGATCACGACCTGAGCTGAAGTCCGGTGCTCAACCCTGTGAGCCACCCAGGTGCCCCTCGTCAGATTTACTTTAAAATATTTTACCTTTTCTTTTTTCTTTTTAATATGCACGGTCCCTAAACTTGCGGTACTTAAAGTGTCTGGGATCTTGGTTTGGGCTAGTTTTAGCCATTTCCGTCCTCCGGTGGTCTCTGGAGCTCACTTGGAAGCTGAGATTTGAGTCTCTGTTGGGGGCCAGGCACTGAGCTGAAAGAGCCCTTGAGCTGCTTTATGTTATTGCGTCTGTCTTACTTCTCTTGTGGAAACAGAAGAGCGAGGTCCTCGTGGGTCGTCTTCACAGGGGTGGGTGGAGGCCGCCACCAGCGTCTGTTTCGCTGACTGTCCCCTGGCGACCGAGGAGGAAAAGAGCATAGATGCCACCCCCGATCTGAGGTTAACAGATGGCTGCCCAGAGAAGCCCCCAGAGCAGCAAGTCCTTCCTTCCTTGTGGAAGAGCCAGTGCCCCTCGAGTGCTGCTCTTTTTGTCTGGGGACATTCGCGGCTGTCGCGGCTCGGGCGGGCCGTAGGATCGCTGCTCTGCGTCGGAGGGTTGGCCAGCCCAGGACGCCAGCAGGGCCGGCGTCGAGAGCCCTGACGTAAACTCACACGCACCCCGCAGTGAAGAAAGATGCATCGTGGCCTCCTGTGTCGTGGCCTCTCGTGAGTTCTGTGCTGCTGCACAGCCGCGAACTCGCCCTCGACCGTAAGGACGGAAGCAGTGGCCGTGCGGTCACCTTCATGCTGGGGCACAGCTCAGCCCTGCGCGGCGGTGTCTGTGCTCGCTGGCGCGCTGGCAGTAATCTGGCGGTGGGCTGGGGTCTGCGCCTCCTGGACGGCCTCGCCTGCGTGGACTCTTAGCCAGGGTGCCTCTGTTCTCCACACAGCCTCTCCTGCAGGCCGGCTCAGCCATCTTGTGGTTGTTTCAAGACGGCAGGAGCAGAAGTTTCTAGACTTCTTGAGGCCATGCTTGGAAGTCATACAGCGTCATCTTGGCGGCATTCTGCTGGTTAAAGGCAACTTACAAGGTCCAGTCCAGACTGTCAGTGTAGAGGAATTGATTTTGGGTCTTGATGGAAGGATCTGCAAAGAATCTGTGCCCACTTAAAAAAATATATGTTTTTTTAGTGTTTTATTATTTTTGACAGAGAAAGAGAACAAGCAGGGGCACAGAGAGACGGAGACACAGAATTGGAAGCAGGCTCCAGGCTCCGAGCTGTCAGCACAGAGCCTGACATGGGGCTCGAACTCACAGACCTTGAGATCATGATCTGAGCCAAAGTCGGAGGCTTAACCAACTGAGCCATTCAGGTGCCCCATGTGCCCATTTTTTTAAAACCCACAGACTTTTGGATAGTGTGGCATTTAGAATTGCCTGCTGTAGGATGTCCAGTTAATATTAAGATTTCTGTGGAATGAATTCCAAAAATGAACATCAGTTTATTTAGCAAATATTTGCCAGGTACTTACTGTGGGCAAATACACTGTGCTTGTTAATAAGTACTTGGAAATAGCTTCTCATTTTGTTGTGGTGGAGACAACAAATTTCCAACATTGTGGTGAGTGCTGTCAGACACTAGGTGGAGAGAAGCTTGGTTCAGGGCAGTCGGGGAGGACCTTCCTGAGAGGATGACACCTCAGGGGTGAGAGGGAGCCAAGTACGTGAGGGTAGAGAGCAGTATTGGCAGAGTTCTTGAGGTGGAGAGGACAGCACTGCCAAAGGTGAGTGCCCAGGAGCAGGGCGGTGGACGTGAAGGTTGGAGGGAAGACGTCCTCGGTCACCAGTTTGCCCAGGACGGGTTTCAGTGTGCGCTCGGTGAGCTGGGGCTCCATCTGGTCAGTGCCGTTGACTTTCAGAAGTGCCCTGGTGTGGACCGTGCATATTGTGGTTACCACACTATGGAAAAAAGTTTGGATTTTTCTCAGTGCAGCGGGAAGCCATTGAAAGAGTTTAAGCAGGAAGTGACAAGATGTGAATTTTAAGATTGTTCAGATTGCTGAATGAAGACTGGATTGTTGGGGGGAAAACAGAAGCAATGATCATTTAAAGAAGGCCTTTAATGAGAAACAAGGTGCCTTGGCTAAGGGTGGAGTGAGGATGTGGGAAGAGAGGGGTGGATTTCAGTCGGCTCTGGAGCTGGAGCCAGCCAGATGCTGATGCTGGTGGGCTGGGCGCAGGGGCGAGGGTGGTCCCCGAGTGTTTGCTTTGTGGACTTGGGGGATGGGGATGTGGGCTGCTGGGCTGAGGCCACACGGGTGGGGCAACTTTGTGGCTGTCCTGCGGGGATGGAGAGCTATGCCTGGAACATCTGAAGTTCCAAATGGCCAGAAGACAAGCAAGTGTGTTGGCTCCTCAGTGTGTTCTGAGGAGTCTTCCAGTCTGGAAGTCAGACATAGGTCCTGTCGCCTGTGCACGGGATTGGTGACCGGGGCAGGAGTGCCAGCCAGCAGCTCTTCAGTGAGCAGGGGGGTGGGTGGCTGCTCTTCGAGAGTGCTGGTGAAGGGTCTCTCTGACTGAGGGACGGCAGGTCCTAGGTGGTGGGCCTGCGCGGTAGAGCTGATTGGGGGGAGCTGGAACCTGGGAGGTGAGGAAGGGGGGGGCCGGCCATGGAGATGGGGTGGCAGCTTTGCCTTGGGGGGGGGCAGCGAGAGGGCTGAGGCATTGGGAAGT
>PISW01009705.1:0-57571 GCA_004023785.1 Mungos mungo | reverse complement strand
GGAAGTTTTCCTTCCATGTCTATTTTCTGGAAAGCTTGAGAAAGATAGATATTAACTCTGCTTTAAATGTCAGGTAGAATTCCTTAGGCAAGCCATCTGGTCCAGGACTCTTATTTGTTGGGAGATTTTTGAAAACTGATTCTATTTCTTCACTGATTGTGGGTCTGTTCAAAGTTTCTATTTCTTCCCATTTGAGTTTTGGTAATGTGTGAGTACTTAGGAATTTGTTCATTTCTCCCAACTTGTCCAGTTTGTTGACATATGATTTTTCATAGTATTTTTTGGTATTTGTTTGTATTTCTTAAAGAATGGTTGTAATGAATCCATTTTCACTTGTGATGTTATCTATTTGGGTCCCCTCATTTTTCTTTTTAAGAAACCTGGCTAGAGGTTTATCAACTTATTTATTTTTTCAAAAAACCAACTCCTAGTTTCATTGATCTGTCCTACTAGTTTTTTTATTCTATATTGTTTAGTTCTCTCTAATCTTTATTATTTCTCTTCTTCTATTTGCTTTGGGTTCCTTTGCTATTCTGCTTCTAGTTTCTTTAGGTGTGCTATTAGATTATGTATTTGGTATTTTTCTTGTTTCTTGATATACGTCTGGACTGCAATGTATTTTCCTCTTAAGACTGCCTTTCCTGCATCCCAAAAGGTTTGGATTGTTGTGTTTTTATTTTCATTTGTTTTTATATTTTTTTTATTTCTTCTTTAATTACCTGTTTGGCCCATTCATTCTTTAGTAGGATTTTCTTTAACGTCCATGCCTTCGGAAGTTTTCCAGCCTTTTTCCTGTGGTTGATTTCAAGTTTCATAGCATTGTGATCTGAAAGTGTGCATGGTATTATCTCAACTTTATATTTATTGAGGGCTGTTTTGTGACCCAGTATAAGATCTATCTTGGAGAATGTTCCATGTGCACTCTAGAAGAATGTACCTTCTGCTGCTTTAGGATGAAAAGTTCTAGCTAGATCTGTCAAGTCCATATGGCCCGGTGTATCATTCAGGGCCATTGTTTCTATAGTGATTTTCTGTCTAGATGATCTGTCCATTGCTTTAAGTGGAGTATTAAAGTCGCCTGCAATTTCCACCTTCTTACCAATAGGTTTGTTTATGTTTATCAATAATTGTTTTATATATTTGGGTGCCTCCAAATTTGGTGCATAAACATTTTAAATTGTTAGCTCTTTTTGATGGATAGACCATGTAATTATTATATAATTCCTTTCTTCATCTTTTGTTACAATCTTTAGTTTAAAACCTAGTTTGTCTGATAAAAGAATGACTACTCTAGCTTTCTTTTGACATCTAGTAGCACTCTATTTATGGAGTGTCCTCTCTCCCTATGGACTCATGAACCATCTCTCTGTCATTGTGTGTATAAAAGTTGCCTCTTCATTGAAAAATTAAGAAAAAATATTACAATATTTCCACAGTGCATTCTTATTGTGGTGAATGGGTGGTGAATATTATATATATTATGTATATATATTATGTATACCTATATATAATTATTTTTAATGGAATATTTTAGATAACCCCCAAAATTTAAGATGTGTGTTTTGGGTAAGAAATAGACATCCAGTCACGCATATTTTTAAGATCTGTTCAGGAAAATTAGTCATAGGAAGGGAAATGACCACACACAGAATGTATGGGACACTTGAAAATTTTAGGACAAAATGAGACTGTTACCACAGTTATGACAAAGTCAGTATCATTTATGGTATGAAATGTCATAACACACATGCCCATCATGGCTGATTCACTGGGCATTTCTCTATGTGTTTGAGAGAGAAACACAGAGAGAAGTAGAAAACCATTTTCTGAATATTTTTCTTGAGAAGGTAGGTGATTGGGACAGTCAGAGGTAGCTGTGCAGGTCTCCAGTCCTCTCCTGGGACACTTCCTCAGCACATTCCACCACCAAAGGATTTTCCAATCTAATAGATGGTTCATGTCATCTTCTGATATGTGAGGGCCCCTATGGAAACAGCGGACTTTGTGAAAACCCTCTTTTCTGTCACTTAGCCCCAGTTTGATCATTCCAAGAGTACTTTAAGGGTCACCTGGGCCCCCCAGTTCTCACCTCCTGGATTCATTCCTCATTCTCTCCTCCCACCGGGTCCCAGATCCACCCTAAGTTCCTCTTCTTCATGGAGACCCATTCACCTTCAGGTCAGGCAGCCCCAGGTCCTCCTGAAACAGCTGTGCTGAGACATGCATCCCAGGGAGCTGACCTCTGTCTTTCTGTCCATGCAGAGCAGCCTCTTCTCAATCCCTTCCTCCATGGTCCTTGTTGATGAAAGTCCCGCAACCCCACCAGGGGTGGACAAGAGAGGAATACAGGGTGAGGCCAGGGATATGAACATGCCTCAGTGGAAAATGAGGTCAGAGGAAGAAGGGTTTCAACAATGGGATGTGGTTGGTCCAGGGCCTCTTTCCTTCTGCTGTGCTGACAGCAAGACACATCCCCAGGTGGGGACATTCCAGCAAAGTCTTGATAATATAATCAATGTGCTATTGTGCTTTGTTACAAGAACAGAGTCTTATTGAATCAATCCAAATAAATATATTGCCATAAAAGTATAAGCATATTTGTGCCATGCTGTTTTGATTACTACAGCTTTGTAGTATATCTTGAAATTTGGATTGTGATTCCTCCAGCTTTGTTCTTTCTCAAAATGCTTTGGCTATTTGGGGTCTTTTGTGGTTCCATATAAATTTTAGGATTATTTGTTCTATTTCTGAGATAAATGTTGTTGGTAGTTTGATAAGGATTGCATTAAATCTGTTGATTGCCTTGAGTCATATGGACATTTCCACAATATTTTCCTCCCAGTCCATGAGCATGGGATATCATTCCATCATTGGTCTGTGTCATCTTCATTTTGTTTCATCGCTGTTTTATAGGCTGCATAGTACCAGCCTTTTACTTCCTTGGTTAAGTCTATTCCTATACTATTAACTCTTGTTCTGCTTAAATCCAGTTTTCCCACTACAACTGGAAATATTTATCTAGTTTAGTTTTATGATCTTAAAGTTATCAGAACTTATCCTCAGAATTCCTTCTATGAGTCTCACTTAAGATGAAGCACCTTTGCGGGAAGCTTGTATAAATGAATCTGAGTATGCCTGTAATGATGAAACACTTAAATATGGCCATGGGTAATATCTGATATGAGTTTATTATGATACAGTAACAAGGAAATTTGCTTATATTTGTGATACACAGAACTTCAAGGTAATAACATAGCAGGATAGGAGAGTTCTAGGAATTTCATGCAAGATTTAAAACATTTATTCTTTTTTAACTTTATGTTTATTTATTTAGAGAGAAAGGGTTTGTGTGTGTGTGTGTGTGTGTGTGTGTGTGTGTGTGCCCACGCGCGCGTGCGTGCAAGCAGGGGAAGGGCAGAGAGAGAGAGGGAATGGGGAAATCCAAAGCAGACCCTGCACTGTCAGCACAAAGCCTGATGCAGGGCTCGAACTCATGAACCATGAGATCATGCCCTGAGCCAAAGTCAAGAGTTGTTTAACTAACTGAGCCATCCAGGTGCCCCAAAACATTTGTTTTAATAAAATATCCCCAAATCTCAATAATCTAAGAGGTTTTAGTATGACTTATATGACGATTCTTCCAATGAAATTTAACATACCAAGAAAGTCTAATTACTATAATTCCTCACAAAATCTTTGAAGTATTTCATGGGCCCTTTTTCACTTTAGAATTTGATTTTGGGAAGTATGTCAAAAATTACCAAAAAGTTTGCACGTGTGATTAAATAGGTTCACTAATGGCTAGGAATCAATATTTAGCTATCCATTTAAGCAAAATGTCAAAAAAACTCAAAGGCAAATATGAAAGGTTAAATAATTATAAACAAAATTTAGTTATTTTAATAATAAGATTCAGTTTGGGGTTTTTATTTTACATTCTACACATAACTTCAAAGGTAAAGAAAAACTTCTGTTTATAATTTCTTATTAACAGCAGATCAAAAATTCAAGAAAACTTTTTCTAATTAACAAAGAGAAATTTGCACCAGTGTGCTTTTGATATTAAACTTCTTTATTCACTTAAAAGTGGCCCTAATCTTAGTCAGTACGGACTACACATAAAATTTCTTTCCAGGGATTTCAGTTCCATAAGCCTTTTAAAGACTTTCTTTCCTACATTCACATTTTGTACTTTGTTTTCGTTTTTAAATAACCAGTCTCACTTAGGTTAAAACAACCTTCCTCCCTGCCCCCAAACAAAAACGTATACTTATTTCTCTTATCTATTTTTTTCCCAAAAACACATGTATTATTTTCCTCATGTAGAGTTGTTCCCCCTTGTAATTTCCAACAGTCTTAATTACATTTATTAGAATTCTTAATTCTTAGGAACTTTAATTTCTAGTGAAAACTAAGTAGTAACTGATGAGGGACCATAAGGCAAGCTGAGGGTCAAGCACAAGCTAACAGAGCCTCACCACTCCCTGCCCCGTGGGATAAGTGTGATATTCCTCAGGCACTCCTGGCTGCCCAAGAACAAAGAAAAGGACAAACTTATCAATATAATGTCATCCTCATCAAGATGTAAGGGGGTTTAAGTGCTTGCCATGGTGGTGTGGGGAATAAAGGCAAATGAAAAACTAAATTCCCTTACTGCCTACAGCCCACTGACAAGTCCTTGAAACAGGCAGAGTGGAAGAGCCAAGATGGCGGAGAGGAAGGGAGCTCTGTAAACTTCGTCTGCCCCATCTATCAAACTGAGAAGGGTATTACTCTCATCTGCATGAGTGAAAGGAGAAAATACAGACTCCAGAAAGAAGACAACCTCAAAGATGCCTGAGTGAGTGAGGGTGAACTGGGGAGATTGGCAAATGGGCCAGCCCAAGACAGGCAAGGGAGGTGGGAGCCCCAGCCCAACACAGGGCAAGTGCGAGGAGCCCCTGAGAGACAAAGGGAAGAGAAAGAGACACCGAATACACTCATAGTACTGTCTCTAGAGAAGAGATAAAGAACGTTTAATCCCGCTTGGAGAGAAAAACTCTCACTACATATATAACTGCTGTGTAACCCAAATCCCGTACGCGGGTGGCACAAGGGAAAAAACAGCCCTGTGCCATCCCAGCAGGGAGTCAGCAGCCGCGGTGGCAGCAGCCTCAGGGGCACTCACTTCGGCCTTGGCTGTGGGAGCAGGATCACACACCTCATTTCCACGGTGCATCTCGCCTCCAGCATTGGCCATGCGAATCCCAAATCCCGGGTGCCAACAGGGAAAAACAGTCCCCACCCCTATGTGATCCCAGCAGGGAGCTGGCGACAGTGGAGGCAGAGGGCACGCTTTGGCTGCAGGAGCGCACAGTTCATTTCCAGCAGCGCCAAGCACCTCGAGCATCAGCAGCACGTATCCCGGCTAGGCGCCAAGAGAATCTGATCCCTCCCCCAACGCAATCGTGATTCTGGCTGGGGGCTGGGAGTTGAGGGTGGCACCTGTAAGGGCATACACTTCACCTGCTGCTGCGCATCTCGCCTCAGGCAGCACCCCTTGCCTCAGGCAGCCCACCTCACCTCAGGCAGTGACAGCGCAAATCCCCTGCCTGTGCCAAGAGAAACTGATCCCTCCCACTACAAGATCCTGACTAAGAAGCCAACCACCAAAGGAATTACATCTCATCTGTGGTAGCATAAAAGTGCATGGACTTGGATTTTGAAATGAGGCGGGACTGGAAAATACAACTTCGCTCAGCTGCTGCACAAGGAGATTGGACTCATTAGGGTGGCCTACGGTACTTAGTTCCAGTGGAGCTTGAAGTGCCACTATTCTACTCTCTGCAACCACCAAGGCCGGGACTCTCAGAGCAGCCCCTGAGAGCCTACTACACCAAACCACGCCTTTCCGCTAGGGGGAGCTGCTGCTGCTTTTTTCTTTCTTTTTTCTTTTTTTGGTACTTATTTTGTGTTATTATTACCCTTTTTACTTAAAAAAATGTTTTTTAATTTTTACTCCTTATTTTCTTTATCCTTTCTACCTCTTTTTTTTTCTTTCTTGCATTCCAGATATATTCTCTTGTATCTCATCTTTATCTCTCCCCTCAACTGGTCATACACTTTTAGACTGTCCATTGTCCTTTGTTGTCTCTACCCCCTTTATTTATTTTTTTCTTCTCTTCTTTTCTTCTCTTTCCCCCTTTTAATTTGTTTGTTTGTTTGATTTGTCTGTATGTATGTGTGCTTCTGTTCCCTCTGTCTTTGTCTGTCTGTTTTTCTTCATAGGACTACCCCAAGAAACAAGCCAAAGTGCACATGATGGCGAGTCCCAAATATCACTGAGAGGGAAATAAAATATTCAAAGTCACAATAAGAGAAACTGAGAGACACCATTAAAAGAATATTTCCTGAAATGACAGGCCCTAGACAGTCAATAAGCCCCCTTTAACAGAGCAATATTAACAGGTGCACAGTGCACAACGAGCTTTGTAAAACTGACAAAGGACAAAAACTAGCCAAAATGACAAAATGAAGAAACCTCCCCTGAAGAACCTCCAGGAAGAAGTTACAGCCACAGAACTGCTCAACACAGACCAAAACAACATCACTGAACAAGAATGTAAAAACCTTGTCATAAAATTAATTGCTGGGGTTGAAAAAAGCATCAAAGAAGCAACTTAGACAATGACTAGCAACTTTGAAAATAGGTTTGATGAGTTAAAAAAGGCTATAAATGAGGTGAAGAATAAAATGGAGGCAGCCACCTCAAGGATAGAAGAGGCAGAGAGAAGAATAGGTGAATTAAAAGATATAGTTATAGCAAAAGAGAAAGCTGAAAAAAAGAGTGAGAAATTTATCCAGGAGCAGGAAAGGAGAATTCAAGACCTGAGTGATACAATCAAATAGAACAACATCCATATTATAGGAATTCTAGAGGAGGAAGACAGAGAGAAAGGTCCTGAAGGGATACTAGACCAAATTATAACTGAGAAGTTCCCAATCCTGGAAAAAGAAATAGACATTCAAACTCATGAGTCACAAAGAACCCCCTTAGATGTAATTTGACTCAACCTTCGGCACGACATACCATAGTGAAACTGGCAAAATATAAAAATAAAGAGAATTCTGAAAGCAGCTAGGGAACGAAGGGCCCTCACGTACAAAGGGAAACCAATCAGAGTGGTTACAGACCATTCTGATGAAATTTGGCAGGCAAGGAAGGAATGCAGGAGATCCTCAATGTGATGAACAGAAAAAACATGCAGCCAAGAATCCATTATCCAGCAAGCCTGTCATTCAAAATAGAAGGAGAGATAAAGGTGTTCCCATATAAACAAAAATTGGGAGAATTCAAGGCCACCAAACCAACCCAACAAAAAATTCTAAGAGGGACTCTATGAGGGAAACGTTGCAAAGAATACAAGGTACAAGAGATACCACTATACACATGAATTCTAGGGAGAATACAATGACTCTAAACCCACATTTTTCAATAATAACACTGAATGTCAATGGACTGAATGCTCCAACCAAACGACACAGGGTAGCAGAATGGATAAAAAAAAAAATCCATCTATTTGCTGTCTACAAGAGGCTTATTTTAGATCTCAAGATACCTTCAGGTTGAAAGTAAAGGGATGGAGAAATATCTATCATGCGACGGGAAGCCAAAAGAAAGGCGGAGTAGCCATACTTATATCAGACAAAATGGACTTTAACGTAAAGGCAGTAAGAAGAGATGAAGAAGGATATTATATAATAATTACTGGGTCTCTCCATCAGGAAGAACTAACAATTATAAATATCTATGCGCCAAATTCGGGAGCGCCCAAATACATAAAACAATTAATCACAGAGGAACAATCTTATTGATAAGAATGTGCTAATTGCAGGGGACTTTAATACTCCACTGACAGCAATGGATAGATCATCCAGACAGAAAATCACTAAAAAAACCAATGGAACTGAACGACAAATTGGAACAGATGGAATTGATACATATATTTAGAACTCTTGTTCTGAGTTCGGAAAATCACCTTCTCCTTGAGTGTACATGGCACATTCTCCAAGATAGATCACATACTGGGGCATAAAGCAGTCCTTCATAAGTATAAACGAATAGAGATAATACCATGCACACTTTCAGATCAAATGCTATAAAACTTGAAATTAACCACAAGAAAAAGTCTGGAAAACCTCCAAAAATGTAAAGGTTAAAAACCACCCTACTAAATAATGATTGGGCTGATCAGGCATTTAGAGAAGAAATTTTAAAAATATGGAAACAAATGAAACAAAGAAACACAATTGCAAAATCTCTGGGATGCAGCAAAGGCAGTCCAAAGAGTAAGGTATATTGCAATCCAGGACTATTTCAACAAACTAGAAAAAGTGCAAATTCAAACTCGAATAGAGCACCTACTGGAACTAGAAGGGGAGCAGCAAGAGCACCCCAAACCCAGCAGAAGAAAAGAAATAATAAAGATCAGGGCAGAAATAAACAATATAGAATCCAAAGAAACAGTTGACAGATCAATGAAACCAAGAGTTGGTTCTTTGAAAAAATAAACAAAATTGATAAACCCCTAGCCAGGCTCCTCAGAAAGAAAAGAGAGAGCACCCAGATAAACAAAATCATGAATGAAAAAGGATCTATTATAACCAATCCCTTAGAAATACAAGCAATCATCGGAGATTACTATGAAAAATTATATGCCAACAAACTGGACAACACAGAAGAAATGGACAAATTCCTAAATGCACATGCACTGCCAAAATTCAAATGGGAAGACATAGAAAGCATGAAGAGACCAATAACCAGTGATGAAATCGAGTCTGTTATCAAAAATCTCCCAACAAATAAGAGCCCAGGGGAGATGGCTTCCCAGGAGAATTCTACCCGACATTTAAAGCAGAGCTAATACCCATTCTTCTCAAACTATTTCAAAAAATAGAAATAGAAGAAAAACTTCCAAACTCATTTTACAAAGCCAGCATTACCTTGATACCCAAACCAGACAGAGACCCAGCAAAAAAACAGAACTACAGATCAATATCCTTAATGAATACAGATGCAAAAATACTCAACAAGATACTAGCAAATCGAATTCAACAGCATATAAAAAGAATTATCCATCATGATCAAGTAGGATTCATTCCTGGGTTAAAGGGCTGGATCAATATTCGCAAATCCATCAATGTGATCCATCACATTAACAAAAGAAAGGATAAAAAGCATATGATGCAGTCGATAGATGCAGAAAAAGCATTTGACAAAATACAGCATCCTTTTTTAATAAAAACCCTTGAGAATGTCAGAATAGAAGGAAGTTACCTAACATTATAAAAGCTGTTTATGAAAGGCCACATCTAATATCATCCTCAATGAGGAAAAACTGAGAACTTTCCTCCTGAGATTAGGAATATGACATGGGTGTCCACTCTCACCATTGTTGTTTAACATAGTGCTGGAAGTCCTAGCATCAGCAATCAGACAACAAAAGGAAATAAAAGGCATCAGAATTGGCGAAGAAGTCAAACTTTCACTTTTCGCAGATGACATGATACTCTACATGGAACACCCAGCAGACTCCACCAGAAGCCTTCTAGAACTGATCCATGAATTCAGTAAAGTTGCAGGGTACAAAATCAATGTACAGAAATCAGTTGCATTCCTATACACCAGTAATGAAGCAGCCGAAAGAGAAATCAAGGAACTGATCCCATCACGATTGCATGAAAAACCATCAAATACCTAGGAGTAAATCTAACCAAGGCTGTAAAAACCTATATGATGAAAACTATAGAAAACTTATGAGATAAGCTGCTATATTACAATTGCCACTTCAGATAGCTGTGAAATTAGGTGATTAACTAGTTGGTACCTAACCTTCTAATTTCTGTATAAGTCTAATTACATGAAATAGAAGTGGGGGTTTTGATTTTTTACTTTGCTTTTCTGTTTGGAGTATCATTGTAACTACTGTATTGTAAATGACGGAAAATAATTGCATATGTTAAAAAAATAAATTGTGTTATATTAAAAAAAAGAAAAAAAAAGAAAACTTATGAAAGAGATTGAAGAAGACACCAAGAAATGGAAAAACATTCCGTGCTCATGGATCGGAAGAATAAACTTAGTGAAAATGTCATTACTACCCAAAGCAATTTACACATTCAATGCAATCCCCATCAAAATTGCACCGGTGTTCTTTTCAAAGCTATAACAAGCTATCCTCAAATTCATATGGAACCACAAAAGACCCCAAATAGCCAAAGTAATCTTGAAGAAGAAAACCAGAACAGGAACCATCACAATTCCAGACTTTCGCCTCTACTACAAAGCTGTCATCATCAAGACAATATGGTATTGGCAAAAAAAAACAGACACATAGACCAATGCAATAGAATAGAGAACCCAGAACGGGGCCCACAAATGTATGGCCAGTTAGTTCTTGACAAAGCAGGAAAGAGTATCCAATGGAAAAAAGACTGCCTCTTTAGCAGGTGGTGTTGGGAGAACTGGGCCGCAACATGCAGAAGAATGAAACTAGACCACTTTCTTACATCATACACAAAAATAAACTCAAAATGGATAAAGCACCTGAATGTGAGACAGGACACCATCAAAACCCTCGAGGAGAAAGTAGGAAACAACCTCCTTGACCTCAACCGCAGCAATCTCCTACTCAAACATCCCCAAAGGCAAGGGAAATAAAAACAAAAATGAACTATTGAGACCTCATCAAGATAAAAACCTTCAGCACTGCAAAGGAAACAATCAAGAAAATGAATAGGCAACCGACAGAATGGGAAAGGACAGTTGCAAATGACATATCAGATAAAGGGCTAGTATCCAAAATCTATAAGGAACTCACCAAACTCCACACCCAAAAAACAAATAACCCAGTGAAGAAATGGGCAGAAGACATAAACAGACATTTCTCCAAAGAGGACATCCAGATGGTCTACAGGCACAGGAAATGATGCTCAACATCACTCATCATCAGGGAAGCACAAATCAAAACCACACTGAGATATCACCTCATGCCAGTCAGAGTGGCTAAAATGAACAAATCAAGAGACTATAGATGCTGGCAAGGATGTGGAGAGACGGGCACCCTCCTACACTGTTGGTGGCAATGTAAACTGGTGCAGCCGCTCTGGAAAACGGTTTGGAAACTCCTCAAAAAACTATCGATAGAACTGCCCTATGGCCAAGCAATATCACTGGTAGGGATCTACCCAAGGGATACAGAAGTGCTGATGGATAGTGGCACATGTATCCCAATGTTATAGCAGCACTGTCACAAAACCCAAATCATGGAAAGAGCCTAAATGTCCATCACCTGATGAGTGGATCATGAAGATGTGGTATATATTTACAATGGAGTATTACATGGCAATGAGAAAGAATGAAATCTGGCCATTTGTAGGAAAGTGGATGGACCTCGAGGGTGTCATGCTAAGCTAAATAAGTCAGTCAGAGAAGGAGAGAAACCATATGTTTGCACTCATAGGTCTAACAGGAGAAGAGAAAAATCCTAATGGAAGACCAAGAGGAGGGGAAGAAAGAATGAGAGTTGGGGAGAGAGAGGGATGCAAAACCTGAGAGACTATTGAATACTGGAAACAAATGGAGGGTTGAAGGGAGAGGGGAAGGGGGAAAAGAGGTGGTGGTAATGGAGGAGGGCAATTGTCGGGAAGACCACTGGGTGTTATATGGAAACCAATTTGACAATGAACTATTAAAAAAAATCAATCAAGGTAATAATATTTTATTAAGATCTAAACACAAAAATCCATTATTTTATCAATCAATAAGAAAAAGCATTTAACACAAGTCAAAATCTGTTCATGATAATGAAAGACAATGAATTAATGAGTGATTAATGAAAATGACACATCAGAGAACAAAAAATAGAGGATCACATCCCTATCTTGATAAAGAAAGTGTAAAACACCTGCAGCTAATATACATGGAGGGGAAGTGCTGAAAGATTCCCCCCAAGGTGGGGACTAAGGCAGTCATGTCCAATCTCAACTATGCTGTTCAACATAATATTCTATTGCCTGGGAGAAACATAAAGCAAGAAAAAAATGGAAAGCATACACACAGGAAAGGTATCTGGTGGGTAATTATTAAAAAAAACTTCACAGATGGGGGCGCCTGTGTTGCTCAGTCAGTTGAGCATCAGACTTCACCTCAGGTCATGACCTTCTGGCTTGTGAGATCAAGCCCCACTTTGGGCTCTGAGCTGACAGCTCTCAGCCTGGAACCTGCTTCAGATTCTGTGTCTTCCTCTCTCTCTCTCTCTCTCTGCCCTCACCCACTCACACTATGTCTCTGTCTGTCTTTCTCTCAAAAATAAATAAATATTTAAAAAATATAAGAAAAACATCACAGACTGAGATCTATGGCTCAGGCCACTGAGAGTTTCTGAGTCATGAGACTGAGCTCTGCCCTTTCAACTCCTGCCCTTCTGCATGTCCCAAAATATGCAGTCCCATTCAGCTGATGCCCCCATCTGGTGCAGGAGACCCATTCACCCCTGGTTTCTCCTCTCAGGGCAGGGGCTCCTGGATGCATCTTGGGTGGGCTGTCTTGTTGGCCATTTAGTGTGGGTGCTCTCAGGGAGAAGAGCAACAGAAGAACCACATCTCACTTCTTTACAGTTTTAGTCTCTCCTTGAAGAATTCTCTGTGCTTTGTTATTAATAAAACCTGCTTCATCAGGGTAGAGCAAAGGGTTATGGGAACTGGTCTGAATGGGTATGAAATGTCTTGACATGAGGGAGAGATTAGCTACTCCTCTGGTCTCCCCCTTAGAACCTGTGAAGGGGTGAGTCTACCCTTTGCCATTCTGCTCCCTGGGTGAAAGAAACATCCTCCCTGAGGGTCCCTCGCCTGTGACCCCAACATCACCAGTATGGAAGTGGTGAACAAAACAGAAGGTGATTCATTCTGATGAGGCCATGTCTCTAAAGAAAGGACAGAGGTGTGGTGTCACCTGCAACATAGGAAGGAGGATGAGAAGACTTCATCCCTGTGTGGGGGTGGACAGTGTGCCAGGCAGGCTGAAGTGCAAAATGCATCTACATGTCTGGAGACATTTACCCAACTGATGCAAAGATACACACAGAATCCTTTGAGGAAATATGTGTTTCTGGCCCGGTTCACCTAAAAATTCAAGATATCTATCATAAGAGGATAAAAATATATTATCTTACTGGGAAATACAAATAAACAGCAAACAATTAAGGTAGGAAAGTAACAATATAAGCAAATTGTAAACCTATGGCAACATGTCAGTGGATAATATATGACACAATTGTGCTTAAGAACACACACTTGACTTAGATCAACCTAAGTATATAAATAGAGAAAAATCTTATGTAATCCACTGGTACTTGTTAAGTCTACCAAATTTACCTGTATCCGTATATCACTACATCTAAATGAATCCACAAGTATTATAAAACCATTGCATGTCTCATGGTTTTGTACTACACTGGCATTTTTGACATAAGCTGAGCATTTTCATTTCCTGGAATGTGCCCGTTCTATACTGAGGCTCTGAAGAACTCTTACAGGACATTCAAACAAACAGAAACAGATCTGGTGTCCCCTGTTATGTGACATCTGGCGTGGGTTCTCCAGCTTTTTCTAGAATCCCCTGTGGGAGTCACCGACACTTAAATTGTTACTGTGAACTTTCAAAATAAAAGGGCCAGTAATTTTCACCAGCAATAATGGCTTTATTCAATAAAGCAAAAAAAAAAAAAAAGTTATCCAGGACAGGCAGCTCTAGGAAAACCATGAGCAAATCCAAGAACAAAAGGAAGGAAAACTTGTTTATGGAGGAAAGCAGGAGTGGGAGAGGACCGTTGGGAACACAAAGTCCATGGAAGTAAATTGGGAATTCCAAACATAATGTCTTTTCATTGGCTGAGTTGAGACAGTCACTCATTGGCTGGGCTGTTGCCGGGGGAGGAGGAAATCTTTCTTCTTTTTGGGAGATGGTCATGTAATAGCTAAAGTAGTTTAGACTTGCAAGGTTAGTCTCACCTTGGGTTGCAAATCAGGTGTGCTGGGCATAAGAGCTCCCCCTACTGGTCTCTAACTCAAAGGAGATTTCCTTTGATTACTTTTCACATCATATAAAAATATGTTCACACTCTCATAAGCCAAGGCTTATTCTGAGAGTGAGACACTACAGTATCACATGCAGGCCTAAAGGATCCCAGTAACTAGAAATCAGGAAGGATGAGCTTTAAAGATGCTGGACACTCAGGGTGTGAGCCCTGTGACTTGTGGGAGGTGCTGTGGGACTGCCCTGTGGTCCCTACACAGTTGCTCAGTGAGGACTACTCACCTAAAGGACTCTGGACTTGGGGGCTGAGCCGTGTACTCCCAGCTGGGGACCCAGCAGTTGTGTCCTTTTTGGCCTGAGCAGAGGCCTATGTGTCATTTCAACAGGTGCTTCCACCCAGGGCTCTCCCCAAGGAGTGAGATGGGAACATCCATCTTCCTCCGCCTTTGATCTGAGCTGAGCTCCAGCACCAGGACTCAGGGAGGGTCTGAGCAGTCAGTGGACGAAACCACTTGCATGGACATCCCCTCCTGTGGCAGATGCTGGAGGAGAAAATGGGGTCTGGGGCAGCCCAGTGCACTGTGAGGATTAGGGGCTGGGCCACTATGGCCTGGACCCCTCTTGTCCTGGTGTTTCTGACTCACTGTGCAGCTAGGGACAAGGCTCAAGGACACAATGCACCCCTCCAGCCTATGTCAGCTACTCTGGCTGAGCACTTTGAGGAAATTTAATCATGTACCTGCCACAACCTTTGAGTGTTTTCAGGTTTCCTGTCCCTGGCCCTGCTGACCCAGCCATCCTCTCTCTCTCTCTTTCAGATCAACAGCCAGACTCACCAGCACCATGAGCAGTGGCTTTAGTGTCGGAAGCTATGGTTATGTTGGTACCAGTAGAAGCCGGAGAGCTCTCCTCACTATCTATTGTACTGCTACTCAGACTCACAGAAGCCCCAGGGCTCCCAGCTGCTTCTCTGCATCCCAAGATCTCTTGTTCAGTGCTGGGCTTCTGCTCATCTCTGGGCTGTAGCCTGAGGATGAGGCTGACGATTACTGTCACACTGGACACTAAAATTTTTCACAGTGACACATGCAGCAGTGCAAGAGGTACCAAAACGTCAGCCTGATCAGAGTCTCGGATGATAATTCTTTTAAATTATGATAATATACAGTAATTTTATGCGAAGTGACTTTTCACCCATGTGCCCACACACAGAAATGCCTTTTCTCCCAACTTTCTATTTCATGTAACTGACATATGAGGCAAATTTCAAGAAAAGATATCACATAAACAAACAAACTATCACAACAAAACTGAATGTATGCCCAGTGAACGAAAGAAATACTCTATTAGCTTTCATGTACAGAGTGAGTCACTATCCCAGCAAGTGGACAGTACTTATAGATTCTGCTCCTTAAGAAACAGAAAGACCTCACCTTCCCTCCCCATCTAAGAGACTGCCTGATGAGCACTGTGCTCCTGGGTGAGGCACTAAGATGGCAAACGTAGGCCTCAGGGAGTTCCAGGCCCCCAGCTGTCCTGACTCACTGGTGTGGTATCTGTGCCTTCCATTGTCAAGGCAAGAAGATGGTGGCAAAATGGGGATATTCGTATCCTGAGACCAACAAACCTATTTTGAGGGTTGAACTGGTGAACAGGAGTTTATAGCATTCTTAGGAAAATGCTTAATCCTATATATGACTTTCTCACAGCTGACACCATTCAGGACCTAGTTAACACCACTTTTCTGGGTTTCCTGAGCCGATGGACTTATGTGTTTTCTCCTCTTCTTCCTGTCCTGCAGGAGCCATGAAGCTCCCAGGGTGTGAGAGAGGGATGTGGAGTACCGGAAATGCCGTAATAATAAATTCAAGAATATCTCCTCTGAAGCTCTTCATGGGGTCCCAATGATGAGGTCATCTTCTGTCTCAGAGAGTGCAGTAGAATCACTGGAGGTTATCATGGTAACTAGGTGGACTCATCCCCCCTACACAACTCATCAGTCTGTGACCTAGGAGCAGTGATGCACATTCAAGGATCCCAGACCACTTTTGCTGCTCCAGGTTGTCAACACAGCCTCCTTGGCCACTTGCGCTCTACTGACTAAGGACGAGACTGGCTCCTGCCTTCACAGAGCTGAGAAAACCCCAGTGGCACAAACAGTTATTTTTCCACTGTGAAGTAAGATAAACATCTACCCTGCATGCTCCTCGCCCATCTGACCCATTACTCCCTGGTCCTTGCCTCGGACCTACAACAACTGCTTTTCTGCTGTCACTGGTGCTGCAGAATTGAGAGGACTCCATGCACAGGAGTCAGTCTATCTTCATGGGGTCAATGAAAATAATCACTTTACTCAATTGTCTCCCAGTGCAAACAGACTCACTTTGTGTCAAGAAGCAAAAGTAGCCTCCATGACTGTTGCATGGAGATGGAAACCAATCATCTTGCATGTGTGACCCGGAAGACCCAAGTCCCCTCTGCTAAGTCCCCTACGTGTCCTCTGGTCCTGTATCAGGTTTTGTGATCATTTCCTGACTCTGTAGCTAGCAAGTCTGCATTTCTGTGCCTCTTCCAATGATGTCCTGTGTGGAATGTGGGAATGCCCTGGGACAGAAGATAACCCCTCCACTTTGAAGACAAGAGCCTTCAGATCTGCTCACTTCCCCCAGTTTATTCCCACATCTCACATACTTTCCTCTCTCAAGTTGTTTGAGATAATGTTGGGTATATTTGTTAGATCCTCTAAAGCCAAAACCCCACTATCAGAAACAAACTTGTTATTATAGGAAAATTCTAGAAAGTCCTATTTTTCTAAGAGTTAACACATGCAGAGCTTAGCAAACTTGATCAGACTCAGTGCTGATGGGTAAGAGGTCATGGGGGTCCTGCGATCCTGGAGTGGTGGGAGGACCTTTAAGTGGAAGGAGGTTCCATTTATAACAATGTTCTTTTTATATCAATTGTCTTCTTCACAACAATTACAAAACTCCAGTAAAATATTTACATATATCAGAGAGGCAAAAGAAAATGAGGCATTGCCAGGCAATGAATGAAGGGCAAATGGAAAGCAAGAGATATAAGAAAGAGCAGAAGACACTTTTCCTGAGCACTTTATAGTCTCAAGACAAAAGCAATCATCAAATGTCTAGACTTACACGATGGAGGCCAGGATAAGCTCACAGGAGAGCCTCACACCAATAAGAACAACACAGTAAGTCAATCTGTAGGAGGAACCCATGGAGCATTAATAGCAGGTATGGACATAGGGGAAACTCTGGAAACCAAAGACTTAAACTAGATTCAAGGTAATTATGTATCAGTAATAACGCCAGGCACATGGCCAAAAAAAACTCAAATCCCAGGTAATCCTGAGTATCTGTAACATAATCACTGTGCACTACATCCTGTATTAGCTCTCTAGAGTTCATTAGTGTCCTGGATAAAATTAACGTCTCAGCCCCAAATATGGCTAGAAGATGTGTTCATTCTGTACCCCTGGGCAGTAGCATCTGAAAAATCCATTTGAAAATCAGGACTCTCCAGAAGAACTGGGTGGTGTCAGAGGGGCTCTGAGGTCAGAAGGAGGCCCTGCTGGGCAGGTCCATAAAGGGCAAGGTTCTGGCCAGGCCAGCTAAGAAGAGAACACTGTCCTGAGTGGTGCACACTTGAGCAAGCAGTGTCTTCACTGAAGTGAGACTTCCTGTACTTGGGGTCCCCTGAAGCCACATGAGAATTTGGCTCTGGCTCACACCCTTGAATCAAGTTGTTGTCCTGGCATGAGCTCCAGTCAGAGATAAATAGACAGTCATGCACAGGGACCAATTTGCATGAGGAAACTTGACTTACTAGGGCATATTACCATCAGATCAGAGACACCTGTGGATGGGAGTGTCACATTTCCAACCACGTGTCCTCAGCAATCAGAGTCTCAGGGCTTCATTGTGGACAAAATTTCTCTGCAGTTTGCAATCCTCGATCAGTAGACAAGAGGTTCCATTAAGGAACAAATGAAAAGACCATGGGGGACACATTTCCACTACCTTTCTGTCCCATACAGCTCAACCCAAGTGACCAGTCATCCAAATATTTCTATTACTTTCTTACCTTACTTTCAGGGCCAGGTGATGTGGATTCTGTTATTGACAGAGTCTGGATATTTTTTAAATAAATATATATGTAAGTATCATGTAGATCAATCTCATTTTGTTGTTCCAGAGAACAATGAAAAAGTAACAGATGTAAATATTACAAGACATTCACATTAGTGTGCATAGGATGAAAGTGCCCTGAAAATATTAGTGAGTGTAACTCAGGATACATTAAGAAAGATCCAGCTTTCCTATGAAGCAAGAAACCAATTGGCACATCTGCAAAATCTCTGGAGGGAGGTACAAATGACCGTTCAGGGACATTAGATGTGAGGCAAGTAATATGCACAGTATGTCAAATGTCCCAGTTAAGGAAGAAGCCCCTGAGTCCTCAGTTCTTGTTCCCTGAAAAATTTTGGGAGAAGAAGATGGAGTCATTGAACACATTACCTTAGGACTCACTGCCACCCTCGCTATGGCGGAGGCATGCCTGGGCACAGTCATTCAGGGATTCAAAGCACAGCCCAAGGAAAGCGTTTTCTGCATCAAGCAGCATCACCATAGGACAGCTGGACCGCAGCTGTCTGTCCTGCATTGTAAGGGACTCCTGGTGCTCTGGTTCTTCTCCTTCATCCAGCTTCCCACTTGGCTTTTTCACCACAGGCTCCCACTTGCCTTGTAGACATTCCTCAGGGACAGTAATTCAGTAATGCAGACCCAGGAGAAGGCTGGGAAAATTGGCAGCGTTGACTCAGGGCTCCCTCTAGCGGACAGAGATCCTTCTGGAAACTGTGGAGCCCCTACCTATTCGTGATAAAATACATAACACACAGCTTCCATTATCTGCAACAGTCACATATAAGATTCAGACATTCTGTTACTTCTCATATGATTCAGCATTTTGTAGTGACTGATGTGAATTGATAACTTACGTTATCTTTTGTCTTAAGTTTTAGGTCTTCTTCTTCATCTTAAAATTTTATACATATACTTACACATTAACCACTTTCTCAGGAATAAATTTGGCTAATAGACTTGAATTTAATATGAATTCCTTTATTTTTTAGCGTATATTTATTCTTGAGGGAGTGCAGAGAGAGAGGGAGACAGAAGAACTGAAGAAGGCTCTGCATTGACTGCAGAGAGCCCAATGCAGGGTTTGAACTCAGGAACTCTGAGATCATGACCTGAGCCAAAATCAAAAGTTGGATTGTAAACTAATTGAGCCACTCAGCTACCCCAAATTTAATATAAATATTTATGTCTGATGTGAGTTAAGTCTCTGAACACAGTTGATGAGAAAGAAAACAACAGCCGCATGAATATCATTAAACAGCTTACAAACAATTCAAAAATTAGCATTGGATCTCATTTAAAACATTTCCTTTTCAATTTTATTTTTTTGAGAGACAGAGAGAGGCACAGTATGAGCAGGAAAGATGGAAAAAAAGAGTGAGATACAGAACCTGAGGTAGGCTCCAGGCCCTGAGCTGAGAATCACATTTTAATTCCACAGTGGGATGAACCCCAATGTTGTGGTTTCTCTTTCACCTATTACTCCAGAAATGGTGTTTTTCTTCGCTCCATAGCGACTGCACACAGCAGGGGTGTAGAATCATGCCTCAGGAGGGTTACACAATGTTTTCAAACAGTGCGAGTTTAGTTCATATTATTTATTTTTCCTGATGTTTGGAAAAGTCTCATAATGTAATAGTGATATGAATACCTTCCCCTCAAAGCCAGAAGTTACATTGATGCTACTTCATATAATAGATGGCTTCCAAGAGCCAATGAGAGGGACTTCCACACACTGGGGTGTCTATTGTGTAGACTCCCCCACCTCTGGTCTTCTCCCCCGTGGCTATCAGGACACAGGGACTAGGCCTGAGTCAGAGGAGACCCTGTCCTTTCATTCCCAATATGGGCTCTGAAATTCAGCAGACTCACTCCTGAAGGAGAGACCTCTAAGTTTCTTCAAAGACACAAGAGACCATTTCACTGGGTAGGGCAGAAAATGCTCCCAGGGATGGGGTACATGTGGAATGACCTAGGAGCAGGTCCAGGAAGTGAGAATCAAACACATGCCTTCATTCAGTCTGACGTTGCAGGGAAGAAACGTGGGACAGGGACATTGGGGAGATGATTGGGTGAAAGATGTCACCCTGTCACTCAGTGTCCCTGTCTCTCTGTAGTTATTGATTTCTGTGTACTCTCAAAATATGCCTCTTTCAAGATCTCCCCCAGGGGATATCAGGGTAAAAAGGGGGCAGGAAGAGAGAGGAAGTTAATTTGCATGAAACACCTCTCCTTCTAATGGGGCTGGAGGCATGAAAGGCCCAGAGGACACCCCACTCTGGCAGGGAACTGAGGAGGCAAGGCCTGTGAGGGTCCCCACCATGGCCTGGATGGTGCTTCTTCTCAGGTTCCTTGCTTATGGTCAGGTCAGGAGAAGAGACTCTGCTTTCTTGGAGGGCACAAGGCCTCAGGGTGACCCTTGCCTCTCATAACAACACATGTATCTCCTCTTGGTTTAAGGAACCAATTCTCATACTGTGGTGATTCAGGAGCCATCACTGTCAGTGTCTCCAGGAGGCATGGTCACACTCACCTCTGCCTTTAGCTCTGGGTCAGTATCTATTAGTAACTACCCTGGCTGGTACCAACACACTCCAGGCAAGGGTGCCCAATTCCTTATCTACTGTAAACAGTCTCTACTCTGGGGTTCTTATTCACTTCTCCAGGTCCTCTGGGAGCAAAGCCGTCCTCACCATCACAGAGGTGAGGTAGATTATTAGTGTATAAGGTTTGTGTCATTCCACAGTGATCTAAATGTATGGAGAAGTGCAGCCAGAACCTACTCAAGGGCTCAGAATGTCTCAGCCCTGAGCAGCAGGGGGACGAAGTGAGAGGGAGAATGGTCAACACCATTAGGAAAAGTTAGGTTTGCTAGTTTGATTCTGCTGCCCAGTGCTTCATCTCCATGTGCCCATCCCATATTTCCCAGCGTGTGACCATCTCGCCAGTGTGACCCTCCAAGACTGGGATTCCTCTCTACATCTCCACATATAATGAAGGGGAGGGGATTTTGCACCTAAATATATCAACTAACAGTGAGAGTCAGCAACCTCAGCAACTTGCTCCCTTTGAGATGCTTATTCGAATGACATTTAACAGACCGGTTGTCATTCAGTAATCTGATGATGGAGACCAACTGAATAAATGATGCAAAGTAAGCTCTCAGTCAAGTGAATACTGAACACCCCCAACCTTCCTATGGGACACAGAAGGCGTCCCTGCAGCCCTGGTTGTCTCTGATGTTTCCACATCTCTCCACATATCACACCATGGTCTCAATGTGACACAGGGACAACAGACACATCACCTGCCCTCCACCTGCCCTCCTACCTGATTTCACCTGTGTCAGTCAGGGCATGCTTGTCTCTGAGGACATCACCCTCTAGACACCTGACACTCTGGAGCCTCACTCCCTCACCCACAGCCTGGGGTCCATTCAGTTACCTCCCTCTGTTCCACTTGGGGACACAACCTATTTCGCCCTTCCTGTTTCCTCTGCTGTCATCGTCCTCCAACCTCCCCCAGTGTTGCCTTCTAGGTCTCCTAGGAGGTCACAAATTCTGTCTTAGAATTTCTTGCAGAACTAAATCCCTAATGAGCAGCACTGACCAGAAGAAGCACAGCTAGAATTACAAGAGTCCCAACACAGGGATGGAATTTCACAGGATGGCCCCACAGTGGTCCTGCTGGACTCCCAGGCTCTGGCTGTCCCTATACCCTCAGCAGCTTCAGAGTTTGTGGAGTCCTTTGTGCTGTGCCCCAAGAAAGGCTCAGACTTCCATAATCTCTGTGTCCTCCTCTGTGAAGGTTTGTGACCACTCAGCAAATTCCTGTTCACACTCATCACCCAGAGTCAGCCTGCCTCCTATGAGCCTCGTGTGGGAGCACATCCCCTCTGCTCTGTGTTTTCTGTATCTTGTCATCAGCTCTATGGGGATTCATAGACTGTCCTGGGTCAGACCTGCTCCTGTCCCTCCCACTATAGTCCTGCCCAAGGATGAACCCAAGTCAGGGAGAGTGCACCAGGACTGCTCCTTGCTCCTTCTCTGAAGGGTGTCTCTCATGTGGTGGAAGCACGGACATCAGGGAAGCAGGTAAAGGAGAGCGTTGGGAGGAGTGTGAAAGAACAAGAGAGTGGAACACAATGAGAGGTTTGCCCAGAAAGCAGCAGGGGCTGATGTGAGATCATGTGTAAGGGTTTCTACAGGATGGGGGCTTGTAGCTGGCAGCCCCACACTGACAAGACCCCAGATCTGGGCCCCATTGTTTCCTGTGGGGATAGGACAAGTGTGTCTGGTCAGGATCTGGTGGGGTCCCCTGAACATGGACATGTATGTAGTCTAAGCAGCTGCTGCCTCCAGGCCCTCCCAGGGGGAAACTAGTGCATCTGGAAATCTTCCTGTCCAAGGGCCACAGACCCTGTGCCTTGCACCTGGAGAAAAGGCAGGGGTGGGTGCTCTTCTGTGAGATCCCAGGTGAGGGAATAAGAGAGGCCAAGGGCAGCCCAGTTCCAGCTCTGTGGCCTAAGAAGGGGGTGTTTGTCACCATGGCCTTGACCCCTGTCCTATTCATGCTCCTCTGTCAATGCGCAGGTAGAGACAGGACCCAGGGCACCAGCATAGGTCCACAGCCAGAATCAAATCCTTCTGGCTCAGCTCCCTAACCTCATGTACCCTATTCCTTCTTTTCACTCTGCTGTATCTGTGTTTGCAGGTTCCCTGTCCCAGCCTGTGCTGACTCAGCCATCATCCCTCTCTGCATCTCTGGGAATAACTGCCAGACTCACCTGCACCTTCAGCAGGGACATCAGTGTTGGAAGATATAACATATACTGATACCAGCAGATGCCTGGGAACTCTCCCTGCTATCTCCTGTACTACTACTCAGACTCAGATAAGCACCAGGGCTCTGGGTTCCCCAGCCGCTTCTCTGGATCCAAAGATGGCTCTGCCAATGCAGGACTTCTGCTCATCTCTGGGCCTCAGCCTGAGGACGAGGCTGACTACTACTGTGCTACAGGTCATGGCAGTGGGAGCAACTATCATTAATTACAGTGGCACAGATAACGAGGAAGTGAGACAAAAACCCCTGCATCTCTTTTATTGAGGAGCTTCAGTGGAGACTTCTGTTGGGGACACTGTTCTGTGGTGAGACCCGTCCTGGAGAAGAAAAGAGTGACACACAGAGATGATACTGCTACCTGAGGCAGCACAGGCATTCTGGGAGTACACACAGGTGTGGGAATAGAGCCCAACTAACATGCCCAGGGTCTATAAACCATAGGTAAATCCACTATGAATATACAAACCCAGTTAGAGTTTTTAGTTGTAATCATTTTGCAGAAACGACTGAGTTTAGATCTCCTAGCTGAAGCCCAGGGGGCAGTCTGTGTCCTGTTAAAGGAACAATGTTGCTTTTGGGTCAATCAAGGACAATAAAAGAAAAAGTCTATAATTTGATAGAATGGACGTTCTCCCCTTGGGACCATGCAACATAAGAATGATTTTCCTGGAAGTAAACCTGGTCAAGTCTACCCTGTGTTCTTTCTCTTTTAGGACCCCAGGCCTCAATATTCATAAGCGCCCCCCCACTGTTGAACCATTTTTAAAGTTTATCTCTCCTAGAATGGAGATGGTTTGACAAGGATTCCAGCCCATAGCATCAGAGGATTCCCTCCTCCTGAATCCCATTGACCAGCCACCAAGAAACTTGATCAAATCACCTCTCAGCATGTTAGTATAATACCATGCTCTGGTCTATATCTGCTCAGTCCCCAGATGGACAGACAAGTTATGAATGGACAGCACATCCCACTGTTCAACAGGAAGAGCTACTGAAGATGAGACCTCTGTCCAAATGTCAAGGATTTGTCATTGTTGATCTATCAAGTAGGAAGGTGGGGTCACTTTTAAGTAAAGGCTTGAGCAATGGAAACCTAGATATGGTAGAAGGTCCCGCAGTGACCACTGGGCCGAATGCATACAGGTCCATTAGGCAGCTCACCTCAAAATATCTTTAAGCTCCAGTTGACCAATATGTTACTTATACCCAAACTCAGTCGCCCAGAAAGGAAAGTTCCATATGTTCCCATATCTCCTCACCTTCCCTCTTAACTAGAGCCGCCCACTGCTGCCTCCTGGGAGACCATCTCTGCTTTGCTTGTCCTGTTGGCTGCTCCCATGCCATGAGTTCCCTCAACTTTGATCTCCTTTGCTCTGGTTGGATGAATTCTTTTACCTACTCGCCCTTGGCCTACACTTGATTGGGTCACTCAACAATCCAAAAGTTTACTCCTAAATTAGTCTACGAAAGCAAACACCTTTGTTGCTCAGGTAGTGAGGGGCCTGTAGTAAAAAGAGTGTCCCCAGTATCACATGTAGTTATAAAACAACTGTGTAACAGGCCCACCTAACCATGGCACTGGACTAATGCTCGAACAGGTCATGACTTTAGCTCAGGCCATGATCTCATGGTTCATGGTTTTGACCCCACATTGGGCTCTGTGCTGACAGCTCAGAGTCTAGAGTCTGCCTCAGATCTGTGTCTCCCTCTCACTCTGCCCCTTCCCCACTCACGCTCTATCTTTCTCATAATAAATAAGTAAACACAGACAGTGTAAAAAAGGGAATGGACAGAAGCCTGAGACAAAGGAAGGGTGACAGATTGTGCATCCAAGAGGATGTGAGGTTTCTGCACAAGAGACTAGAGATCAGGATGAAGCCATTTTAGCCTCTGGCACACCCACACTTACCCACCCCAGTGAGCTAAGCAGTATCACCGAATGGAGAATGGAGCCATTACCCAGAGCCCTATCCATTGAGACTTCCAGGCCCATTCCCTAGAAGAACGACACAAACCCCTTCCATCTGCTGAATCCATGACCATATTGGGCTACAAAGTTTCAGTTTTAGGAGAACCTGGATCTAGCTTCATTCATGTTTCATTTTATTTGTTCTTTTATTCCTTTGGCTCGCTTCAGTTTTTGTGTGTTGTTTTAAATTTATTTCCTTTTTCTTGGATACAGAAAGAGCAACATCTTTTATTTCATTTTATTTTCTTTATTTTTGACTTTAATTTTGATTTTAATTTTGATTTTTACTGTTTTTATTGTTTATTTATTTTCAAGACAGAAACAGACAGAGCAGGAGTGAGGGAGGGGCAGAGAGAGAGGGAGACACAGAATCTGAAACAAGCTCCAGGCTCTGAGCTGTCAACACCGAGCCTGATGCGGGGCTCGAACCCACGAACAGTGAGGTCATGATGAAGTCAGACGCTTAACCAGCTGAGCACCAAGGTGTCCTTGAGTTTAATTTTAAAATTCATATTGTAAATTTTTCAAACTTTTTTTCTTTATTTCTCTTTTCCATGAAGCGTCTCTCAATAAACAGACCAGAACACAGCCAGCATCTAACTTCCTTTGATTTTTTTTGTTTTTAATTATTTTAATTGTTATTTCAAATTTTATTTTATTATTACTCTTTCCTCTAAGTGACTCTGAAAGAAAGAACAGGGGGGATGGAAGGACAGAGATTTAATAAGCACAGATATAAATAAGATGTCTAAATTAGAATTTAAAACCATGATTGTAGGAATACTGGCTGAGATTGAAAAAAACATAGAAGACACCAGAGAATCCCTTTATGTAGAGATAAAAGAACTAAAATTTAGTCAGGCCAAAATTGTAAAGGCTATAAATGAGATGCAATCTTGAATGGATGCCAACAGAGAAGATGGTTGAAATAGAGCACAACCAGTGTTATAGAAGATAAAATTATGAAAAATAATGATGCTGAAATAAAAGAGGGAAACAAAAGCAAAAGATCATTATAGAGGATTTAGAGAACTCAGCGACTTATTAAGAAAATAACATTCATATCAGAGGAGTCCCAGAAGATGAAGAGAGAGAAGTGGCAGAAAGTTTATGTGAGCAAATTATAGCTGAAAACTTCCCCAATCCAGGGAAGGTCAAAATCCAAAAGGATGGAGAGCACAACTTAGATTCAACATAGATTGCCATTACCAAGGCATATCATAGTCAAATTCACAAAATACACAGAAAAATAAAGTCATGGAAGCAGCAAGGGGGAAAAAGTCCTTAACCTACGAAGCTCACAGCAGATCTGTCCATGGAAACTTGGCAGGCCAGAAAGGAGTGGCAGGATATATTCAGGGGGCTGAATGGGAAAAATATGTAGCCAAGAATCCTTTCTCCAGTAAGGCTGTAATTCAGAAAGTAAGGAGAGGTAAAGAGTCAACCAGAGAAATGAAAGCAAAAAGGGTTTGTGTCCACTAAACCAACCCTGTTAAAAATTTTAAGGTGTAGACTTTGAGGAGAGAAAAAGAAGCAAAAGGAGGAGGAGGAGGTGGAGAGTAGAAGTAGAAGAAGAAGAAGAAGAAGAGGAAGAGGAAGAAGAAGAAGAAGAAGAAGAGGAAGAGGAGGAAGAAGAGGATGAAGGAGAAGAAGTCCAAAGGAACACAGTTTAGAAAAGTCCAGAGAACATCACCAGGAACACCAACTCTACAGGCAATATGACACTAAATTTATATTGTTCAATAATCACGGAGTGTAAATGCACTAAGTGCTTCAGTCAAGACATAGGGTATTAGAATGAATCAAAAAGAAAACAAGATTCATATATATGCTGCCTCGAAGAGATTAATTTTATTCTTAATGGGCCCTGCAAATTGAAAATGAGGAGATGGATGGGCTTCTGGTTGGCTCAAAGGGTTGAATGTCCCACTTTGTCTCAGTTGCAATATCATGGTTCATGAGTCTAAGACCCATGTCCAGCTTTGCGCTGAGAGTGAGGAGGCTGCTGTGGATTCTCTGTCTCCTTCTCTCTCTGTCCCTAACCTCTATCTCTCTCTGTCCCTACTCTCTCTCTCTCTCTCTCTCTCTCTCTCTGACTCCTTCTCAAAAATAAATAAACATCAAAAAATTAAAGAAAAAGAAAGTGAGGGGATGAAGAAAAGCCTATCACCCTAATGGATATCAAAAGAGAGCCAGAATAGCCATGTTTATAGCAGACAAACTATATTTTTAAACAAAGAATGTAAAAAGATAAGAGGAAGGACATTATATTATAATTAAGGAGTCTGTCCATCAAGAAAATCTAACAAGAGTCAATATTTATATATTTGGGCACTCCCAATCAGAAACTAATCAGAAACATGATGAAATTTATTGATAATAATACAATAGTAGGGGACTTTAACACCCCACTTACAGCAATGGACAGATTATCTAAGCAGAAAATCAATAAGGAAAAATGGACTTGAATGAATGATACTCTGGACCAGAAGAATGTAACAGATAGTTTCAGAATATTTCATCTTAATGTAGCATAATACACATTCTTCTCAACTGTACATGGAACATTATCCAGAGTAGATCACATACTGTGTCAGCTCTCAACAAGTACCAAAAGGTCAGGATCATACCATGTGCAGTTTAATTCCACAATGCTATGAAACTTGAAGTCGATTGGAAAGACCATAAATACTTGGAGGTCAAAAATCAATCAGTGTAATAATATCTTATATTAAAAGACTAAACACAAAAAATCCATTATTTATCAATCAATAAGAAAAAACATTTAACCCAATTCAAAATCTATTCATGATAATGAAAGACAATGATTGAGTGATTGATGAAAATTAGAGAACAAAAAATAGAGGGTCATATCCTCAGCTTGATAAAGAAACTATAGAACACCTGCAGCTAATATACATGGAGGGGAAGTGCTGAAAGATGTCCCCCCAAGGTGGGGACTAAGACAATCATGTCCAATCTCAACAATGTTGTTCAACATAAGATTCTATGTGCCTGAGAGAACCATAAAGCAAGAAAAAAATTAAAAACATACAGACAACAAGACATAAGCATCCCTCTGTTCAGGTGAGAGAATCATCTCCAGGAAAATGACAGAAGAAGATACAAACATGTATGTAAATACATAAATTAAAGGAGTAATAACTTCAGGAAGGTCATACAATACATGATCAATACATAAAGATCATTTACATGTGTATACACAGCAATAAACATGTAAATCTCGATTATATCACCACAAAAAAACCAGTCAATCATGAAATATTTTGGTGCATATTTAACAAAACATGTACAGACCACGGATGCTGAAAACTGGATAATGCTGGTAAATCAAATTGAAACTAAGACAATGGAAAGACAAGACCTGATGAAGCAAAGGAAGACTCATCGTGAAGATGTTATTCTCTCTGGGGCGCCTGGGCGGCTCAGTCGGTTAAGCATCCTGGTCATGATTATGGCTCAGGCCATGACCTCGCAGTTCATGAGTTGGAACTCCACATCAGGTTTTGTGCTGGCAGTGTGGAGCCTGCTTGAAATTCTCTCACTCCCTCTCTCTCTGCTCCTCCCCTGCTCTCACTGTCTCAAAATCAATAAATAAGCTTTTTCAAAAAGATGCCATTCTTCCCAAATTGTATAAGAATATAATCCACTGCTATCATAACAAGGCAGATTGGTATGGATGGAATTGTAGACACATTGGTCAATATAATGAAACAGCAACCCAAGAAACAGACCTACAAAAGTATGGAAGACTATTTTTGATAAACTTCCAGAAGCCTTTCAAAGGAAGAAGGATGGCCTTGTGGACAAATGGCCATAGAAGAACTGGATATCCATAGGCAGAAATGAATCTCAACTAAAATCCTTATCTTACAAAAAAATTTTTTTAAAACATCATAGGCATAATTGTAAAACATAAAGTTATAAACTTTTCAAAAATGTAGAGGAGAAAATCTTTAGGATTTAAGACTTGAATAAACATATTTAGATGAATCACTATCAGCACAATGCATAAAAGAAAAAAACAAATAAATTTGACTTCATCAAAGATAAATTCATGGTTTTCCTTCCCTTGTAATTTAGTAAGACAATGAAATGAGCTCAAACAGAGCAGATTAAAATAAAACTGAAGTTATGGGAGTGTATTTGGAATCGATTGCTTCAATGCACATGGGTTATAAATACTCAAAATGTAGATATATTCTTTTTTTAATGTTTTATTTATTTTTTGATACAGAGAGAGAAAGAGCATGAGCGGGGGAGGGGCATAGAGAGAAGGAGACACAGAACCAGAAGCAGGCTCCAGGCTCTGAGCTAGCTGTCAGCACAGAGCCTGACACGGGGCTAGAACCAACGAAGGTAAGATCTGACCTGAGCCGAAGCCGGAGGCTTAACCGACTGAGCCACCCAGGCGCCCCAAAATGTAGGTATATTCTAAACTGCATACCCAGAGAGGGATATGATGTTTGCAGTACCTTCTCTGGGGTGCCCACAACTTAAGTTGGAACTGTGGCAAATGCTTGCATCTTCCATAAACCAGGACTCCTTCTGAGAGTAAAAAAACACTACGGTAATCACGGGGAATTCCATGGGACCACACTATCTATAGGTCAGATCACTGATGTGTGAATACAGTGACCCTGTGAGCTGCAGAAATCAGCAGGAAGCTTAGGGATTTGGGCCATGGCCAGGTGAATCCCTCATGACCAGCAGGGTGCACTGTGGGACTGATTGTGGTCCTTGCACCGCTGCCTAATGAGGATCATTCTTTCAAGGGTATTTGGGCCTAGGGGCACCACCATGTGCTCCTTGATGGGGACTCAGCAGCTTAAGAGTCCCTTAAGCAGGGACTTTTGTGCTGTCTCAGCAGGGCCTTCCCCCCAGAGCTCTCTCCAGGGTAAAACCAACCCCCATCCTCCACAGTGTGTGATGTGAGCTGAGACCATCACCAGGGCTGAGCGATGGGATGAAGTCACCTGAGGGAATCTATTTGCATAGAAAGCCCTTCCTTCTTGCAAAAGAGGGTGGAGGAGAAGAAGAAGGCATGGGAAAACTCAGCCTATTGTGGAATCCAGGGGCTGTGGCACCAGAGCCTGAAATCTTGTCCTCCTTCTTCTCCTTCACTGCCCAGGAAGGAACAGGTGGAGATAGAGAAAGAATAGCCTTCCATTCTGCATTAGTCCCTTTTGTTCAGAACCCAGCTAGTTGTAGCTGAAACCAGGCAGCCCTCCCTGGTACAACCCAACCTGTCCTGTCACATGGACTGAAATAAGCAACAAGGCTCTAGGATCACCACTATCTGGATCCAAGATGCTCTGCCAATGCAGGGTCCTGCTCATATCTAGGCTGCAGCCTGATGATGAAGCTGACTATTAGTGTTTGATGGGACACAATAGTTCTTCTCAAAGTGACACAGGTAGATGGAGTCTTGGGATAAAAACCTTGACCCTGCTTAGAGGCTTGTTCCATGACATTTTAACTGGTAAAATACTTTGCATGTACACAAACTATACCTGCAGGTACAACCTAGTGAATAATGGATCTACTCTCAATTTTCCATTCAGTGTTTCTGTGACATAAGGAAAAACAAAACAGTAATAAAACAAAATAATTCAGTTTTGTGATGACATTTATGGTGCCTGAATGGCCACATGTCATAAAACCAGAGTCTGTGCAGTTACTTATCTCTTGAAATAAGGAAGATGAATATTTCTTTGAGTTAAATGAAATCAAAGAAATAGACCACAAAACAGGCTCTGCTTTCCAGTGGTCAGAGCAGAAACCCTTTCTTCCCTCCAAGGCTGTGGGGCTTTGGAGAGACTGAAACTCACTGGATCCAAGGATGAAACAAGGATGTGAGCTGCTGAGTGTGGACACAGGCCTGGGAACATAGGCCTGGTGAGGCACAGAGCTGGCCTGGAACACTCAGGGAGGAGTGGGTTAGTCAAAGGGGAAATTTGGGTCCTATGGCCAGGAACTCCCCTATGGGCCATGAGTGGGTGAGGAATGCTGTACAGTTTTTAGGAAAATGCTGAGGCAATTCCAGGGAAGTGGTTCACGTAGGCCCATGGATGGATTTCCACCACAGATGACACCAGACTCATGGACACTCCCATGAATAGGTTTCCTGAGCCCACATGTACTGACTCTGTCCCCCTATCCCCTCTGACAAATTAGGTCTTTTCTTCAATCAGGGTGTGGGGGCTGTGGAACATACAGAGCAGGAACTCCCCCATTTGGGCATGCGTCTCTTCTCCGATGAACGTCTTAATGATCCCAGATCCTAGGATCTGCACAGGAGCAACAGAAACCCTGGAGATAATCATGGCAATGGTACCAAGGCTGCCAGAAGGAGCCTGTACACTGTGATCCAAGACACCCATGAGGGGCCATCCAAGAGCTGAAGCTGAATTCTCCTGTGTAGGGTTGCTGATGAAACTTCTTTTTAAATTTTTTATTTATTTATTTATTTATTTTTGAGGAGAGAGAGAGAGAGAGACAGAGAGACAGAGACACGAGCTAGTGGAGTATGATAGAGAGAGACACACATAATTTGAAGCAGGCTTCTGGCTCTGAACTGTCAACCCAGAGCCCAACTCAGGTCCAAACCCACAAACTGCAAGATTATGACCTAAGGTGAAGTCGGATGCTTAACTGACTGAGCCACCCAGGCACCCGATTGATGAAACTTTTAACTTCTTCCAGGCATCAGGCCTGAAAAGTGGCTGGTTCATTGCTGAAGATCTGCATACAACCCAATGTAACAAAGAGCTCCCACTACACGGGGACATGTGAGAAAATATACCCTTCACCCCTATCCTGGCCTATTCATCTCTCTTCTTCTCTGGGACAAACAAAAGTTCAGATTATGACTTTGAACTTTACATACATTACTAAAACCAGAAGGTGCCAATGTATAAAATCAATGGAAATATTTATTTTTGGAGTATTGGTCTCCAAATGAAAAATAGTCTGTTTGTTTGCAGAAGCAAAGTAGTCTCCACATTTGCTGGGTTAGAATGACAGGAAGGACAGTTGTGCGGGATGTTTGCTCAGAGAACTAGGTAGCACTCTGCCTAGCCCCCTGATTGTTTCCTGGTATATCTGGGTTTTACTTAAAATCCCCTGAGGTCAGAAATCTTAGAGATACTCAGTTTCCCCCCTTTTTTTTGAGATTAGAGTTTTTCTCTACTCCTGATTTCCCGGGTGCTGGGTGGGGCCTTCCCAGTGTGGAGATCTGAAGAGACCTCTTGCCAAGGTAGTTACACAAATGACTATTACAGATGTGAAAAGTGTCTTACATGGTATGTGATTGGGGGATTACAAATTGAAACAGTGAGGTGTCCTAGATTCCCATTAGCATGGCTGAAATTCAATACAGTGACAGCATCAGAGGCTGGTCAAAATGTGGGGCAGGAAGAACTCTCATGGACTGCTGGTTGGAATGCCAAACACTCCAGCCACTTTGGAAGGAGCCTTGGAAGTTTCTTACAAACTCAAACATATTTTTCTATGATACAATACAAAAATCACACTTCTAGTTATTTACATCAATGAGTTATTTTGTACACATAATAATATGTACACAAGTGTTTATTGCTCATTTATTTATGATTCCCCAAGATTCAGAACAAACAAACCACCACCAACCAACCAACAGATATATCCTTTAAAAGCGGAAGAAATAAACAAACTGGCAGGTCCATACATTCAATGTGATTCAGTGAGAACTAGAGTTATCAGGCCATATGAAGAGATGGAGGAACTTTCACACGTATTTCCAAGTGAAAGAAGTCTATTTGAAGAGGCTGAAAGAGTGAGCAGTGGGTATGGGGGGCAAGAGCCCTGGGCACCAGCTTCAGACCCGGACATAGTAATTTCTCCAGTATCCACCAGAGGGCGCCGGGTTTCCCGTTCCTCAGCTGAGAGCAATTGTCTCCCTGCCTCTTCTGGGTGCTCAGGTGTCCAACCTGGGTGAGCACTCCCCACTTTTACATTCTCTTTTGTTCAGCTGGAGCCCGGGCTTCCATCTAAGTAGGGGTTTGCACCACCTTCAGAAAGGGGCCGAACTGCATGGAGACTTCTTACTCTGAGGATCAGGGAGACACATAAGAATAGTTGGTGGATTCATGGCCTGGTTGTGGGGCTCAGGATGCAGAGTGTGGGGCATGACCTGGGTTCCCCTACTCCCTTCACAGGATTTCCAAATACCCCTGGGGGGGTGGGCAAAACAACCCTAGTGGTATTTCCACTTGGTCAAAAACTTATTCTCGACTATTAGGAGTCTTTGCTTTAAATCCTGCTTATGCTATTCACTGGATTGAGGCAAGATGTGACAAAATGGAGAAACTTATGTCAGTCGACAAGACCTGGAGTTCTGATTCAGTAAATGGTCAACAAGTCAGCTCTCATGTGGGGCCTCACGACCTGAATCAAATCCCCTCCTAGGAAAAGGCTCTTGAGACACTTGCTTATTAAATCCAGAATCAGATTCATAAGAGAACCATCCCTCTAGAAAAGACATGAAATGGACAGGGGATCATTGCCTTATTTGGGTAACACACACACACACACACACACACACACACACACAGCTCACTCTTCTAAGGAGGTAGTGTCCTGGACTGTGCATATTCTGGGTTTCTCTCTCCCCCTCCCCCTCCCCAGAAGTGAGGGTCAACCTGTGCTTACCCAGCCTTCCTCAGTGTCACAATCTCCAGGAGGCAGGATCTCCATCAGCAGAAAACACTGATGACATTGACAGGAAGTCAGGGGTGTAAGGATGTACACTCAACACCTGCTCTCAGGTATGAGGCTGATGATCAGAATCCCAGGCTGAGTCTATATTATCCCTGTGGGGAGTTCAACCCCAAACATCTCTGGGTTCCGCTCAACTCCTGAGGCTGATCAGTACATTGATCCTGAGATAGTAGGCTCAGTGCTGCTCCCACGGAGCTCAAGGCCTATGGGGACCTGTGACATATCCTCCCTGTGTTCTCAGGCCTGGGCTGTCACTCCCTGAATCCCCTCAGAGACACATCCAGCAATGGTGCACCTCTCCTAAGACTTCTGTCACAAATCAGGACCACAGACAGGGTCTGTGACCTTGGGGACACAGTCCCCTTTACCTCCACCTCTCCTCCACACAGATGTGGGAACTTTGACAGAAACTTCTGGGTCCAGGTGAACTTGGGTAATAGAAATTCATTTCTCTAGTCATAGGTGGCTGAGTGAGTACCTGCTCTATCTTGAATAGGATGGACACAAGATGCAGGGACTATAGCTGTGCCCAACCCAGAGATGAGTCTGATACCAAATCACTCCATCCTGGAAACTCTGTCTTTGGTAATTCCCTAACCGAGATGGCTCTGAAGTTAATAGGAGCAGACCCCTCATGGGGTTTCGTGTGCTCCACACCAAGCTTTCCTAGCTGCAGATTCAGACACACGATACAGTGTCAGGAAAGAAAATGAGACAAATGAGTTAGGAAAATCATTTATAGACCTCAATTGCAATAAAAACAGAAGTCATTCTTTTTCTTTGTCTTACACTGATGGTTTAACCATAATTTCCAACCATACTCTCCTTGCACCAGGCACAGATCAATGAATAATATACTAGTGATTGTTCCTGCATCTTCACAATGACATTAGCATTGAGTTTTAATCAGTAGTATCCAAAAGAGTTTCATAGAAAGAACGTTCATCCATTTTAAATGCACAGTTGCCCAAGTGGTGACCAATACATAATCTCTGTCACTGGATTCTTGTCAGAGCATCTGTGGCTTCACTCCTTGCCTCCTGCATTGTCCTGCAGGTTTGCCCTTGGGCTCTGAGGTCAATGTCACACACAGGGCTCCTGCACACTGTGTCTGTGTGCTGGGAGGACAGATCATAGGAAGGAATCACTGCCCACAGCATGTTGAAAACTTGTTTGAAGCAGATGAAATCAGTGACAGATGACAAATATTTTCAGTGTGTGACCCCTCTAAGAATGCACACAAGGGCTGCTCCCCACATCTTAATAATAGTGCTCCCCATCTCGTCAGTGCTTCAGGAGACTCAGAGAAGGAGAGCTCTAGGAACCAGTGGGAATCATATAAGCGAAAGACCCATCGTCCTAAAGAAGGGCCACTTGTACAAGGTGACGTGTCACTGCTCTATACTTGACGCTCATGTAAGAGGAGTTTGTGTAGAGACACCACTGCATCCTGGCTTATGAACAGCCAAGGGAGCCATAGACAGACTTCCATAAGACATTTGAATGAACCATAAGATCTGTGCTGTAGTGATGAGGGCCATGTGAAGGGACACATGTCCTGTTCTTTTTTTTTAAGTTTTGTATTATTTTAGAGAGAGCAAGACAGAGACAGAGAGAGACAGAGAGGGAGAGACAAAGCATAAGCAGGGGAGGGGAAGAGAGAGAGGAAGATGCAGAATCTGAAGCAGGTTCCAGGCTCTGAGCTGTCAACACAGAGCCTGACTTGGCGCTCGAACCCACGAACCATGAGATCAAGACCTGAGCTGAAGTCAGATGCTTAACCAACTGAGCCACCCAGGAGCCCCACTCATGTCCTGTCCTTAAAGTAGTGAGAGAGTGGACAGAGCTCTGGAGGCAGGATATGTGTCTAATGGGCACAGGTAACCATGTCACAAATGGTGTGGCCATTTCTCGACACCAGCAGGGCTCCTAGGCTTACTTCTGAGGGGTCAGGGATGATCATAGCTGGGACCTGCTGGCAGACACTGCCTATGGCCTCTGTTCAGGGCCCACAGCTGTGACCCCCAGCCACCTGGCCTGAAACAGCGCCTCCCATGCCCATCCCCTGATATCTTCATGCAGAGGGAACTGACCCAGGCTCAGTGAGGCAGCAGAGAACTGAAATCTTATTTGCATGGATGGGCCCTCCCTTTCTCAGGGGATAAAGAAGGGACAGGAGCAGTGAAGGGATATCTGTTTAGCTGTGGGGCCACAGAAGACAGGATCAGTGATGGTTTCCACCATGGGCTGGTCCCCTCTCCTCCTCACCCTCGTTGCTCACTGCACAGGTGACTATATGTGGGGACAGAGGTTGGGGCTCTGGGAGGGCACATGGGGACTTGCTTCCTCCTTTTGTCTCAAGTCTCCAGCATCACCCTGTGTATCTCTCCCCTTTCAGGGTCCTGGGCCCAGTCTGTACTGACTCAGCCACCCTCAGTGTCAGGGGCCCTGGGCCAGAGGGTCACCATCTCCTGCACTGGAAGTAGCACCAACATCGGAGATGGTTATTATGTGGGCTGGTACCAACAGCTACCAGGAAAGGCCCCCAAAACCATCATCTATGCTACTAGCAATCGACCTTCAGGGGTCCCTGATCGATTCTCTGGCTCCAGATCTGGGAGTGTGGGCTCCCTGACCATCTCTGGGCTGCAGGCTGAGGACGAGGCTGATTATTTCTGCTCATCATGGGACAAAACTCTCAAGGGTACACAGTGCTCCAGGCCTGTGGGGAAGTGAGACAAAAACCTACTTGTTCATCTAGAAAGTGAGTGAGCACCCCAGCAGCTGTTTGCTTAGGCTCACCTCATTCTGCTTATTCTTTTGCTGATGCCTTGGAACCAGGTCCATCAACCAAGAGTGCCACCAGGAAATGGTGGCTCCTTGTCTCCTTTTTGTCCTCAGAGTCACTGAGGGCAGCCATTCATACACAAAGGGTTTCCAAAGGAGGAGAAAGTTTTGTCCTCATGAGCTGGAGCAGTTGACTTCTAGGCTGGTGGATATTCACTTGTCATCTTCTGATTTCTCAATAAAGGCAACTTCCTCAGGCTATTTAACTATCAAGGGGCCTCAGCCCTGACCCGGCTGTGGTTAATGGTCCTGTCGGGTTCTTTGCATCCGGTCTCATATAAATGTAGCTTTAATCAGGTGACTAATTCCGGTCTTTATTTATTTTTTTACTTTTGTATAAACTACATAAACAATGCTGAATTAAAAATTATAAAATGTAAAAAGAAAACTTTTTAGAGAAAAACCAGCATATGAACATTTATAGAAACTCTATTCATAACAACCACATCTGAAAGCAACCAAAAATCTGCACACTGATTTTTATACTAGCTTTTCTATAGTACTAAGACTTCAGGTAACAAAGATGTCTTCCAGTTTGATATACATTCATAGAATGGGATATTATTAGAAAATTAATAGAAGTAACCTATCAAGTCCAAAAATTGAAATGAATTTTAAATTCACATATCTCAGGAAAGAAGAACATATAAAAAGCCACATTCCATATAATTGTAACTGTATTATATTTTAGAAGAGGCAGGTGATGAAAAAGTCAGTGAGTGACAAGAGGTCGAGAAATAAGAGAAGGGTGAAGGTGTGAAGCACAGCAATTGTGTTTGTGACGGTGCCACGTTTCTACGTGACACTATGATAATGGCCACAGCACAGTATGCTGTAGTCACAGCCCATTAAACTCTACAGCACAGTGACAGCACCTTAGTGCATGCCTGTGAAGTCACCTGGGAGTCTTGGGTCCTCAATGGAGTGCACCGTACAACATGATCTCATCTACTACCACAAATCTATGAATCCACCTCAGCACTAGAGAAGCTTGCATGTGCAGAGATAAAAGAAAGTATATACATGAGCCCTTACTCTAGTTGACAGAGTCATGTCCCACTGAGTGAATGCTCAATAATTGTGATGTTCCCGGGTGGTGCACTGGAACTGAACAATGACATCAACGGTCACAGATGGTGGGAGCCAGTGTTCTCCCTTCAGAAATGGAAGTTTATGTTATTGGGGAGTCTCAGCCTCTCCATAACCAATGTACTTGTCAGACCTGCCCTCGTGGTTCTTATTATGACTACAAGACAAACTTCTGCAACAACACAGGACACTTTGAAAAATAAAGGTTTATACTTAAAAGACCTGGAAATTACAGAGCACACCTGGGGCCACAGAGAAGTCATGGGTAGAGGAGGAGCAAGCCTATGACCTCTGATCATACTGCAAAACACAACTTCAATTTCTCAGCCCACCTGGTACATTTACAGGAGACAGACTGAGAGGTGCTTGTCTCACCTACATGACACCCTGCTCACCACATGGGACCTCAACCAGAAAGTAGCACGTCACTAACACACATGCCACAGGAATGATGAAAAGACTGGGTACCACAGCCAGCCTGGACTGAGGGACTCTGCCTCCAGGACCCCTCTCACCAATTCTGTACACGGGGATGGTGCTCAGGGTTCTGTCCCAGCTCCTGTTCTCCTACACATCCACACCCACACTGCTCTCCATGCCTGGACACCAGCTTCAGCTACAGTCACTCCCTGCTGCCACACATGGTCAAGGTAGAACATTTTTGCACTTGGAATTCAGTATTTCTATTGTTTCCCAGATCTTCAAGTATTTTATTAACAGAGAACCATCTCCTTATCTAATGCTCGACTGCAGTAAAGAGGAGCACTATCTGTCAGGTCATCCAGAGCAGGAACCCCCAGTTCATACTGTACTGTTCCTCCTTCTCTACCGGACTTCCTTCTGCTCCACAGTCCTGAGCATCTCCTGTAGGCACAGCCCCCTGGGTCTCCATCTTCTGCTTTCCTGTCTCAGTTTCTCTTCCTCAACCACATAGTTTACTAAGTCCAGCTCTGCTGTGTCCACCCTTCCATTCTGTATGCACAATGTCACCAGGTAGTTTGATGCTCTGTGAAATCATGTCTCACCATGGTTAGCGCTTCTTCAAACCCTGTTATGATTTTCTCATCTATGAGCCCATGGGGAGAACACAGTCAGTCCTCTTGTGAGATTTACTTGAAAGGCCTTCCTCTGAGGAGCTCCCAAAAAATCCCAAAGGGCACGATAATCTCACTCTTTTAAATGATTTCTATTTTGGAGGTATTCTTGTACTCAAAGGAGAGTTTATTTCCTGACTATATTCTCCACTATGTTGTCAGCCTCTCACATTACAGAGAGCTTCTCCGTATTATTTCAATCAGATCCAACACGATGCTTCCCAGTTATTCAGGGCATGGTTAACACTCCTGACACAGGTGTGGACATTACCATCAAGACACTGAGCAACCCCAAAATGAACATGGTACCAGTATGTGGCACAGGGCATCTCCCATGGCCTATGAGAGGAGCCTAACAGTTGGGGGATCCCTGTGGACTCATGATTGGGCAGAGACTGACCTGCCCCTGTGCTCCCTGATGAGACCCAGCTGCCTGGGAGAGTTTCATGGTCAGGGTCCTGTGGTTGTTCCCATGGCTGCTCCCTCTCCCCCTTCTCAGTCTCACTAGAAACAGGCCCTGCTCTTACCCTCTTCTCTCACAGGTCTTCTCACATCCTGAATCAATGATCATGTGGAGTCTGAGAGAGTGTGGAAGGGAGTGTAGATTTGCTTCCATGGTCCTATGTCTTCCTGGACACCATAGGTAGCGTAAAAGAAGCCTGCAATAACCCAACCCTACCCAACTGTGGAGACCAGGGGTTGTGTCACCTTGGCCTGGATTACCCTCCTCCTCATGTCCCTCCATCTCTGCTCAGGTAGGAACAACATCACACTGCTGGGTGAGCTCCCAGACATTATCAAATGCCATACCCAGTCTCTAAGAGCAAAAAATTTCCAAATTCAATGCTCCATCACCTATGAGTGTCTGTGTTTTCAGGATCCATGTCCCAACCTATGCTGATCCAACCACCCTCCCTTGGTGCATCTCCAGGAGCAATTGCCAGACCCATCTGCACCCTGAGCAGGGGCATGAGTGTTGCTTGGTATAACACCTTCTGATACCAGCAGAAGGCCGGGAGCCCTCTCTGCTCTTTCCTGTGGTACTGCTGAGACTCACACAAGCAGCTGGCAACTGTGATCCCCAACCATATATCTGGATTGAAAGATGCCTTCACTGATACAGCAATTTGCTCATGTCTGGACTGCTGCCTGAGGATGAGGCTGGCTCTTACTGTGCTCCAGCTATTGACAGTGGGAGTGACTGTTTTTATTCACAGTGCTTCAGGTAAGGAAGAAGTGATACAGGATCTCTGGGCCCACAGACCATGACCTCAGCCTCTTTTCATTGAGAAGCATACATGGAGACACATCCAAGGGTTTCATAACTTGAAAAAAGATTTGTCCTTGAACAGAGGAAAGAGAAATACCCAGATTACACCTGTAGAGTGGGGCAGCACTGCCTCCCAGGAAGAAGCTGAGACTGACAGAACACAGCCCACGTGCTTGTCCCATGGGGTCTTGTCAATGAACAGGAATCAATACTGTGTCTGCAACTGAACCCAGCAAACATTCATCGACAGTGTCACTTCTACCTTCGAATCCCGTATTGTGACCTCGTGTCACTACTGATGCTTCCACAGCTGATATATTGACAATAACCTGTTGGGGCCCAGTACGCAAAAATAACCTTCAAACAATATTGGCTCCAGCCCTGCCCTTGCTTTGCTTTCTAGCTCTTTGTTTGGTGTAGGGAGTTAACCCAAACCTCTGCCATAAAATTTGCATATTAAAGGATAAGCGTCCTGCCCATGCATCACTGATGAAGGCACTTAAGGAATGTAAATCTCTCCTCATAGAGTTCTTCAGGCTCATCTTCCACTTGTAGCCAGACTATTATTGGGGAATCCCTCCCTTGTAATGACTTGATTGTTTCCTTTTATTCACTACTGTCCTGATAAAAATGACCTTTTCCGGAGCATGTCTTTACTTCAAAAATTTTGAACTAAGTTACCATTAAAGAGATGATGTAATCACCTATGGTATATAAGACCCTGGCCATCTAAGTAAAACGTGGCTTTTCCACCATGCCCGTTGTCTGTCTTGTTTGTCGTTGTCTGTCTTCTTTCTTATAGATATTGCACTGACACCAACCCCCTACTCGGGACCTTTCGACTGTGGTGTGTGGGCTGGTCCCCTGCAATAACCCTGGTCACAGACACAGTCTTTTCTCTGTGAACCAGCTACACGTGAACTTGGATCTGCCTCTACAGACTCTCCCTGACACTCACACACACCCTCCCTCCTCTTCTCCCTTCTGCTCCCACCTCCCTCAGGGTCAGCTTTTACCTCTGACTCTTCAGGTCCTATATCAGAGTTAGAGAAAACTGGAAGTGATCTTGTTGTAACTTCCAGTATCTTCCTCCATGGAGGAGAATGACCAGAATATAGAGCTGCATGTAATCCCTTACATTCTCCTTCCTGCTTCTGTCATGAGACAAGACCTGGACTTTGATTCAGGGATGTGTTAACAGGTCTGCTGTCACAGGAGACCTAACTGCCTAATTAATTGTCTTCCAGAGGAAGTGGTGTTTAAGACACTGACCTTTATATGGTGTTTTGAAGAGGCACAAGCACCCCAATGTTTATAGCAGCACTCCCAACAATAGTCAAAGTATGGAAAGAGTCCAAATGTTCATAGATGAATGAATGGATAAAAATGATGTGGTGTATATATTCAATGGAGAATTATCTGGCAATGAAAAGGAATGAAATCTTGCCATTTGTAACTACGTGGATGGAACTAGAGCATATTATGCTAAGCAAAATTAGTCAGAGAAAGATGACTATCATATGACTTCACTCATATGAAGTCTTTAAGACACAAAACAGAAGAACATAAGGGAAGGGAAGCAAAAATAATATAAAAACAGGGACAAGTACAAACACATAAGAGACTCATAAATATGGAGAACAAATAGAGGTTACACAATGGGTTGGGGGAGGAGAAAGGGCTAAATGGGTAAGGGGCATTGAGGAATCTATTCCTGAAGTCATTGTTGCACTATGTGCTAACTAACGTTGATATAAATTTAAAAAAAAAATTAAAAAGAGACACTGAAGTTTAAATGTAGAATCCTCAGAAGGAAAGCCCTCCCTCAGTGTGTGGAGAAGCTTAAGAGGAACTAAGGGCTACCTGGCCTCATTTTTGGTCACACACACACACACACACACACACACACACCTCATTTCTATGAATGTATAGTGTCCTGCCATTCCTGAGCTTCTATGTCCCACCATAAGCCAGCCTGTGCTCAATCAGGCATCCTCAGCATCACAATCTAGGAAGCAGAATCCCCATTCACCCAGTGACGAGTGTCACTGGGGTGCTGTCACCCGTGCCGGATGTACCAGGAACACCTGCTTTCCTGCGATGAGGCTGATGCTTAGGATATCCCTTGGGTGAGTCTCTATTCTGTGGGCAACTCAGTCTCTGAGCATCTCTGGGCTCCAGTCAGTGCCTGAGGCTGATTAGAACATTGATTTTTGGACAGCACCTTCAGTGCTGCTCCCACAGGATCAAGGCCTACAGGGACATAAGACACACATGCTGGGTTCTTTCATGGCTGGTCTATCACTCACAGAAACTGCAGTGACACCTTCAAATAGGATGGGTCTCTGCTGAAACATCTCTTCCAAACCAGGGTCACAGGATCTGTGATCTCTGGGACACAGTGCTCCTTATCTCCACACCACCTGGAGGCATATGTGGGAATGTTTGGCAAACTTTTCTCCCTGAAATTGGCCTTGGGTAATGGAAACCCATTCCTCTGGTCACAGGTGGCTGAATGAGCATTTTTTAAAAATCCTGAACATGTTGGAAAACAGACACAATAACTACTGATCTACCCACCCCTGAGAGGGGTCTGAACCCTAATCAGTCCATCCTGGAAACTCTGTGTGTGTTAATTCCATCATTGAGATTAGTTTAACGTTGAAAGGAACAGGGTTCTAATGATGGTTTCTTGGGCACCATTTTGGACTTTCCTACTTTTTTTGCAGGACGAGAATTAATATAAAAACTTGTCATTAAAAGTAATAATAAGTCAAATTATTTAAAAACAAGTTTATAGATCCCTTTCAACTGTGAATGAAAAGTAATGTATTTCCATCATTTTTCAACCATTTTATCAACTACTATTTCAGTCTATATTCTCTCTATGGTAAGCACGGATCTGTGAAAATATCCTGGTCTTCCCATTGACATCTTCCCATTGACAGTGTTGTTGAGTTTAATTCATTCTTACTGAGATGATTTTTTTCTGTATGAATTCACCCACATTCATTGTCACTTAACATTGTCTAAGCGGTGATGGACACATAAAGTCTGCAGTGAGGTCTCTGTCAGAGCACCTGCAGGTGTCAGTCCTCCTCTCCTAGACCTTCCTGAAGGTTTATCTTTGTGCTCTAAAGTGAATGCCACACACAGGGCTCCTGCAGACTGTGTCTGTGTGCTGGGAGGACAGATCCTAGGAGGGAATCACTAACCACAGTGTGTGAACTGTTGTTTCCCGGAGGTGGACGTGCTGTCAGATGACAAAGATGTTCAGTGTGTAGCCCCTCTAGGAATGCACCCATGGGCTTCTACCCACAACCTAGAGTGAAGGACTCCCTGTCTCCTCAATGCTGAGGGGACTTCTAGGAAAGCAGGACTCTGAAACCAGAGAAAAATCAAGTTAGGAAAGAAACCAGACTCCTGCATATAATACAGAATGTTTCAATGTGGACCCAGTACTGCTCTGGCCCTGATCCCCATCTGTGTGGCTGTATAAGAGTTACCACCTCAGTCCTGCCCGATCATCAGCCAAGGGAGCCGTGGACACACTCACTATGTGGTGCCTGAGTAGGGTAAAGTGTGCCCTGAGGTGATGGGAGGTCCCATAGGAGGACTCCTGGCCCACCTCAGAGATAAGGGGAGATAGAGCACTGGGGAGGCAGGAAGTCTCTGATGGTGTCTGATGACCATGTCACATAATGCTGTGTCTGCATCTTGACACCAGGGGGCGCACATTACTTGTTTCTGAGGAGTCAGGAATGATTAGAGTTAGAACCTGCCCCCTGACACTGCCTGTGACTTCTGCTCAGGACTCACAGCTGTGACCTCACCACCCCCTTACAAAACAGAGCCCCACCCCTGCCCACCACTCTGATATGCTCAGGCCAAGAGACCAGACCCAGGGCAGTGATGTGTCTGAGAGCTGGGGGTCTCATTTGCATTGGATGGGCCCTCCCTCTCTCAGAGCATGAAAAGGGGAAGGCACAGATTAGGGGAAATCTGCTCAGCTGTGAGGTCACAGAAGGCAAGATCAGTAATGATCTCCACCATGGCATGGTCACCTCTCTTTCTCACCCTCATCATTCACTGCACAGGTGACTAGGGGTGGGGACAGGGGAAGCAGTCCTGGGAGAAGATGTGCAATCTGATTCTATGTCTTTAGATCCCAGGAACACCCTCTCTTTGTCTCTCCCACTTCCAGGGTCCTGGGCCCAGTCTGTGCTGACTCAGCCACCCTCAGTGTCTGGGGCCCTGGGTCAGAAGGTCACCATCTCCTGCATTGGAAGTGCCAACAATATCGGTAATTATGGGGTGAGCTGGTACCAACAGCTCCTAGGAAAAGACCCTAAACTCCTTATCGATGCTTTTAGCAATTGACCCTCAGGGGTCCCTAATCGATATTCTGCATCCAAGTCTGGCAACACAGGCTCTCTGACCATCAATGGGCTCCAGGCTGAAGATGAGGCCGATTATTACTGCCTGTCTGCTGATGATACTCTAGGTGCTGACACAGTGCTCCAGGCCTGTGGGGAAGTGAGACAAAAACCTGCTGTACTTATAGCAATGGGACTTCCCATCCAGTCCTGACTTTTTGGCCAAGTCAGATGCTTCTTTGTTTGGTGTCTGAAACCTACCTCTAGGAATTTGTCTACAAAGTCATTCCACGTTCTCTTAAGTTTCTCCATGACACCTGTCCTTGGAAGTAAGCTACTGTGTTATTTTCTCAAATGAGCACCAGTTCCTGGATGCCATGAGCCAGCTGCCTTGAGGACAGAGGCCATGACAAGTGAGGGCCAGAAACCAGCTCTGTCTGAGTCAGAACACATCAGGAGTGTCCAATAGGTGTCCTGGTAATAACAGATCTCACAAGTGTGCCCCCAAATCATCGTCTATTATGATTAGACCCTCTGCGGATCCTGATTCATTCTTGGCTCCATGTGTGGCAATTCTTGCTCCCAGATGATCACTGGGCTGATGTCTGAGGAGGAGGCTTCTGGTCTCTGCCCCTCCTCGGAAAGCATCTCAGGGTCACACAGAGTCCCAGGCCCATGAGAACTGAACACAGAACCCCTGTCTCATCTGCTGGAAGGGTGAGGCCCCAGCAGCTGATCAGCTCAGCCTGTCACTTCTGCTACTGATACTCCTGTTGCTGCCACCATGGACCCAGGCGCATGCAGCAGCACCACCTGGGAGTGAGGTCTCCCCCTTCCCTTCTAGTCCCTTTATCACTCGAAGCAGCCCCTTCCTAGACAAAAGGTCTTAAAGGTAAAGGACACAGAAAGCTCATCTCACCCATCAGCTTGAGACACAAGGTCTCTTTGCAGTGAAGTTCCTGGACTTGGGGTGTAAGTCCAATGTGCTCATCTCCCACATGACCTCCGACAAATCTAGGGTCTCCATGCTTGGTCATTTACCTAGTTCTAGAAGTTTCCAGAGCTATGTAATCTTCTTACTAGTCTTCAATAGGAATGCCCCTTTCTCTGGCTCTTTGGGATGATTTCTTCTCTCACTGCAGGACAAGCCCCAGATACATATTGCTGAAACATATTTGTGAGTCTTTTGAAATGAATCCCTGTCCACTCCCATCAATGCTGAGATCCACCAGTAATTTTTTGGTTCACTTGCATTGTCTAATACATTGTCGGGTCCCGCCCAGGCCAGCAGGGTGGTAAATCCTTGCGGGTTCGTTCCTGAGGGCAGGAGAGAGAAATAGGGCAGGAGGGAGACGCAGAGAGTGGAGACAACACACAGTATCTGATCAAACCTCTTCTTCTTTATTCAGAAAACACCGTATCTTATAAAGGTTTCAAAGTGGGAAAACAAGGCAGCTGACCTAGGTCGGTTGCTAGGAAACAGGGTTAAGGGATTAAGGCTAGAGTAAAAGAGGAACCAAACTAAGATTTTTAGCACAGCACTGAAGGGCCGATACCACCCTGCCTGTAGGCGATTGATCTTTGTTCTTCTGGCTTCTCCTGACAGGGAGTGGTGCTTCCCTGCCTATTTTTGTAACTCCCCTCAGGGAGTGACATATCCGGCTAGTAAATGGCCAAGCAGCTGAATCTTTGCAGCTTCCCACAGGTCCTCCCTTTCTTTTATTAACTTATAAAGGGCTTCTTCCAGAATATGATAGTATGGGCAAGGAATGGACTGTGCCTGTCTTAGGTTGGAAACCTGCCAATCCTTACCCGTCATGGGAACACCCAGAAGCCTGTGTCTGAGTAGCCTGTCTTAGGTTGATAGCATGGTAAGGCCTCTCTTACCTGTCATTGGCTAGCCAGCCTGTGCCTCTTGCCAGAATATAGGTTTTCCATCGGCCTCCTGATCGGCCATATTGAACTTAAGACAATGGACCTGGGTAGGCTGCGCCTATTTGCTGCCTTAGAGAGCCATGACCTTATTGAATAGAACAGAGCCTAAGGGCACCAAGATCAATAAAACCGCAATAGGTCTTAAACAGGAGGAGATAGGGTAAAAGTCCATGAAATCCATGAAGAAAGGGCTGTCAATGTGTTCCTTCCCCCTCTTCTCCAGGTTCTTTTTGAAGCTTCTTTTCCCAGCATAGTCCTAAAGGAAAAGACAAAGATTTCTCTCAAGGAGATTTTTTCTCCCTGGAGGACAGTATTTTGATTAATTTGCTTTATTAATCTCTCTGGCAACCATCTGGCTGCATCTGTTTTTTGTGAGTATACGCAAACTGATTCTCATCCCCAGATTAAAGCTGGGTCCGGACCATGCCATTTGTTATCCAAAGGGTCCTTCCAAAGCGCGGCAGCAAAAGTTTTTTGCGTCTCATTTTGCCAGAGACGCTCAGCAGCTGAGCATCCTTCTTTATCCAAAGTTAAAAAATTTAAAATAAACAGTGCATGGTGCAAAAGATTTCTGGGAGATCCCTTGATGGGGTACAAGTCCCCCCTTTTATTTTGTCAAGAGTATTTTTTAAAGATAGATATGCCCGTTCTACTATACCTTGTAAAATGTGTGTTATGTCCATTTGCCAGATGGCATTGGGCACTAGCCCTCGAGGATTTACTCCCAAATGAGGAACAGGTAAATGCACAACACAAGAAGGGCACTGTTTTACTATTTGTCGTGCCTGTTCACGAGTGATCTTAAATTGTAGCCTTAGATGATGAATTTCAGAGAGGGGGCCAGGCAATTTAGAATGAGTTAAACCTGAAATTCCTGCCTTGTAGACAGGTACTGTTGTAGTCTCAGTTGCTGAAAAGAGACCAAGCACATTTTTGAGTCTGAAAACAGATTAAACCTCTCTGGAGTTTTTTGAAATAATTTAATAACAGCAACAAGTTCAGCTCTCTGTGCTGAAGTTTCCCTAGTTTGAAAAGAAATAATTTTATTAAAGACCAAGGCTTATTGTAATTAATCCTTATAAGCATGGCCTCTCGTAAAGTCTTATTAACTTTAGGTAAGGATTTTAGGGCCAAAGGAGTTAACTCTCATTTTGCAATTCGGATGGAAGTCTTTATGCAAGAACTTAAACAGGAGAATAAGGTCTCTAGTAGACAGCTTTGAAAGAGGCCAAATCCAATTAATATCCCCCAATAGTTTTTGAACATCATTAAAAGTACATAAATGCTCTTTAATTGTAAAGGCTGTTAAGTTACAGTTTAAATTTAGTGACACTTATATTTTGATTGTTAAAGGTGTTGAGTAATGATCTTTACTAAAACATTAAAACTTTAGGAACTGCACATATATTTGAGCAGTTGCACCATTTATAAATTACACTTAGCGGACTATCAACTCTTAGAAATCTTAGTCTCCCATTAAGGGCTTAGTAATCAAACTTTTTTTTTAGATGGTAAACTTCTGAATCAATTAAGTATAAAGCAGCCTTTTAACAGTTTTAAATATCTCCAGTCGTTTTGCCACAAGTTAAAAGGCACAGACATCTACAGGCCTTATCTTATATCAATATATTAATTAGTTGACTTTTGCTTTAGTTTTAACTTGTTAGACAGCCAATGAATTTAATTTTAATTTATTATCAAGTAAAATCTTAACGTTTTAACTTACTAAGAGCCTTTAAAACTATTTTAACAATTATTTTAACCTCGAAATTTGGTGCAAAAAAATAAAACCCCTGGTTTCTGTGGTCTTTTGTTTCTTATCACCTAAGGCAGAGGGAGAAGCTAGTGTTATGCAAATTGGCTTCTCCCCACCCAGCAGACTGCAACCTGATGGCCCTCTGGTTGCCCTGGGCAATGGGGCAGTTTTAAACTTTTAGCTGTTTCAAACTTTTAGCTGTTAACCTAGGAAATAAATAGATCTCTTTCTTTAGACTCTTTATGGCTCAAAATTTAATCTACGCTCTTAATACCAGTAAAGAGTTCTTTGTTTAGACTCTTTATGGCTCAAAGCTTAATTTACATTCTTGACTCTAACTCTGCCTATCTCTATGGGAAGGCGTTTGCAGCAACCCAAAACAAGTATAACAGACTTTGTAATTGCCCATCCCTTATTTCTTATAAATACAGTGACACAAAGACAAACAAAGGTTCACTCACACACACACACTAGAGGCTATCATTCTTCCTCTGCAGAGGTTTTATAAAAACACTTAGATACCTTTACTCCCTGCGCTCTAAGGGTCTCTGCTTAGAGTATTTGCTTGAATCCTGCCCTAAAATCACTGATCGCTTACCCGAGCCGTGAACTGTGCAGCCGGCAGCACAGTTGACTCCTATCAAACTCCTTTAAACTCCAGCCGTGGACTGCGTGAAAATTTCACATAGCCGGCTGCTTTTTTACACACGAGCCATGAACTGCGTGGCTGTCCGCGTAGCTGACTCCTTTTAAACTCCAGCCGTGGGCTGCGTGGCAATAATTTCCACGGAGGCGGCTGCTTTAAACTCCCCAGCCGTGGGCTGCGTGAAAATTCGCGCGGTCGGCTGATTTGACCGATCGGCGTTCTTTACTGGGTCCCTCTCACTCAGGCATGCAGAAAGATGTTGAATAATAATGGTGTTTAGGTGTTATTCATCTGTTCAGGTTGTAAAATATCATCCTCACCCCCACCCCATTAGCTAATTTTTGGTTGTGGGATGAGTTGTATGTGTGTAGAAGAGAGTGTGTAATCACAGTAAAAAATATATTTTGCTTTTCCATTTGTTGTGGTTTTTATCAGATGTTTTCTTTCAGTTTTGCAAAGGATCTTACAAGGTTAAGTGAGGTCATATGATTTTCATCTGTTGATTAACTAATATGATGTCTTATATTAGATAATTTATGACTATGAAATGGCACTCTATATCTGCAATAAAATCACATATGGTCACACTGTGTGACTACTTTAATCTGATAATGGAGAGTCAGTATTGATATTTTATTTAGAAGATTTGCACCAATTTTTCCTAATATTCTGCATTTTCCCTTTTCTGTATTTTCTGTATCAACTATGCATTACTTTTATATTCCTTTCATAAGTATTTAAATTTTCCAGTGTTTTACAATGATTTTCAAAAAATCTATATAGGAGATAAATGAAACTATGATCTGTGAAGGCTGTTAGTATTTTGTGTGTGCGTGTGTGTGTGAGAAAGACAGAAATGATCCATATCCTGTGCCTTTTGGGGAATAGTTCCTAAAAATATTGTCTATTTATTTCTATGGATATTGGTCTGTTTATTTATTTTTTTAATTGGAACCATTTTCCTTCCTAGTGAACTATTCTTTTACTTATTATTAAGAGAGGTTAACAGTATGATTATTTTCAGTTTTTATTTTTGTCTACATGAGATTTCTCATTTGCAATTTGCGTGTTATCCAGTTCATGCAAAAGTTAATCAGTCAACTGTTCTGTCACTTAAAAACCTGATATTAAGGGAGGAGTCAACATAGCTTCGATTCCTGAAGCTTCTGTCATGGGTAGATTTGCCAGCTTCTGGAGTGACTAAAGCAGGGCTGCAGTCTCCTGGAGCCTCTGCAGATGCAAATTGTGTCCTCTGCATGGGCAGCTTGCATGGCATTGATAGATCAGGAATGCACTCCCAGATTCGAGATGCCAGCTTCACTCAGCTGTAGTGAATCTGGGACCCACATTGGCTACCTTTACTGCAGTAGAGGTGGGCAAAATGAGAGTAAACGTGCCCCTTCAGAGGAGTTTTAGGGGTTGGACATTTCACTCTCTATCCATATTGCATCTCCTGGTTTAAAGGGATGAGTGTCTGTGGTCAGATTCACAAGTAATAGCTCCCTGTCCCAGTGGTGTAAGGTGGTTAGGGTAAAGCCAAGGGCCCACAACTGTTGTCTTAGGCTTAGATTGTCTATCTCATTTAGATGCCCCCTTTTGCCCTTGATAATGGGGGGAGGGTGCCCATGAAGATTTTACAAGGGGAGAACCCCATCTGTTTCTTTAGCCTCCCACTTGCAGCTGCAGTCTGCCTCCCTGAAAGTCCCTTCACTCTTCCTGCCTAATGTTACCCCTTTCTATATTTATTTCTCCCTGGAATAGGGCCTGTAACTTCTGTTAGGGAACAGGGACAATGACCATTCTGACTTCTTCAAGCTGATAAGGGACAGGTTAGAGGTACAGCAGTTAGAGTCTACACAAGGGTAGGTCCAGTGGCCCACAGTATGGTTTTACAGGAAGGTTTCCAGGCATGAGGGGGCATAAACGTTAGCAGACACAAAGAGAAAAACACAAGGTAATGATTATGTTGTCCAACAAGATGGCATCTTAAGATAATGTCTACAGTTTCCAAACCTGTCAAATAATCTAGGAGACTCACTGATTTTGTAAACAACTTATGTCAGGAAATCACTCATCAACCAGTTATTGGAGGATCAAGAGCAGTAAGTAATCAATGGTGGCTCTATTTCCAAGAGTTTAGACTAACTTAATTAAAAACTTATTTTTAAAGCACTGATGCTTGTATGGTGCAATTTAGAGTTTTGCTGAGTATAAGCAGAGAGTCTTCTTTGTTTTGATGTGTAAAAATTTTTCAAAAGCCAGGAATTCTACTAGAGAAAGTGTCAAGGCAGCCATTTATCATTATTAATTTGTAAATTTTTAGATAAGCCAAATGTGGGTAAAATTTTATAAAGCAGAAATTTTATTACTTATTAGGACTTTTCTGTCTTGTAGGGGAAGACCTTTCCCCAATGAGTAAAATTATTCACCCATAGAAACAGTCGTTGGAGTTTTTTTACCTTGGCATCTGAGGGAGACCTAATTGTTAGTCTTTCCTGGATAGTCTCAGTTCCTTGATTGTCTGGGAGAGCAAGTTTGTGGTTGAAATGATTGTTTCTAAGACAGGCTTCACAGGCTGATGCTACTTGCAGAACTGTCCTTGACAATTTTTTCCCAGTAAACATCCTTTGGGACATTTGATAAATGTTATTCCTCCCTAAACGAATGGTCTGATGCTGTGTTTGAATAATCTTTTAGCTCTGTGAGCTGTAATAGTGAATGCCTTGCTATGTTTGTAACCAGTCCAAGGGCTGGAGACAGTGTCTGGGAGTCAGACCCCAGTTTATTTATATTTTTGGGGGGAGGTGGACTTGAGTCTCCTTCAATAATTGAGATAGCAGCAAACTATTTTCCTGAACTCTGGTATCTATAGCTTACAATATCCAGGAATTTTCAAGACCTCACATAATAGTCTATCTGTCCTGGAGTTAGCAGCACCATAGTCTCTAATTTACTTTTAATGTCCCTTTCTCATTAGGGAGTAAGGCTCTCTGGCATTATTAGGAAAGAACGAGAAAAAAATAGGTTTTCTCATATACATTCGAGGGGCTGAGAGAAAAATTTAGTTAGAAGTTTTTGGAAATGCCTTTAATCATTATGCTGCATTTGGAGAGTTGGCCTGAGTGGAATGGAGGCCACAAAAGGTAGCTCTGGTGTTAATAAGGAAATCAACCAATTTTATTCTATATTTAGAGTTACCCGAGGCTCTGCGTTTCTGATAGACAGTTGGTTTAAGGGAGCCACCATGAAGAGCCTCAGTTCCCGCATAGTCCCTTCCAGGGACATTGTTTATCTGAGCCCTAACAGTGAGAGGTCCTCAAGGGCATTAAGGTGTCCAGTGATTGTCTCCATAGAAAGGGCATGGCTGATGGAGTTTTCATTTTGATTGTCCTCCTTTGAGGACGTTCTCATTTTAGTGTCCTGAATTGCCATATAAATGGCACTTGGTGCCAGGACCTTGGGAAGTCTGGTCTGACATAGCACGTAAGGCCTCAACTAAATTGGTAGCTCGTTAGAGCTCCTCAAGGCCAACAGCCAATTTTTGCATTTTCTCTGAATATCTAGTGCTGATTGAGGGACAGAATTGTCCTTTACAATTATCTCAGCCTTAGGGGTGTCAGGGGCATAGCCATATATTTAATGAGAGTCTCCCTCAACCTCTCCAGGAAGGTCATTGGGCTTTCATTTTGTGTTTGCCAAATAGTGACTAATTTAGCACAATTTAAGGGGTGAATCTTAGATTTCCTTTTGTTTTTAGTATATAGATCGAGTATCTGAGGAGGAGGAGCTTGAGGTGGAAGATTTCCCTACCTCCTTCTCTAGGTCTGTTTTGGATACAGGTAAGGGGCTCTTAACTCTTTCCCCTCCTGATTGCTGGACTTTAGAAACGGTTGCCGTTAAATTAGGATCCACCTTATATTGCGTACATATAATTTGATTTATTTTCTAAGGTCCCAAAATAATGAATATAGGGGAATTTTCCCATTTCCCTTCACATTTGCAAAACACCTCAGATTGTAGGGTAGTAATGTTTTATACACACACACACACACACACACACACACACACACACATATATATATATATATTTCTGCCCCGACCCCCCGGCAGCCGGGTTCCCTCTTTCAATCTGTCCTGGGGCCAAGCCTTTGTGCAAAAGAAAATGAATCATGGAGTAAATGATGGAGTGAAAGAAAATGGGCTTTGGAGTAATGGTCTTGGTTGGGGAATTACCCATCTATAGGAAAAAGGAAGAAAGTAGTTCCTTATCTCAATTTCCCATAGCTGGCCAGTAGAAATCTCATCTCCTGGCCTTTTGTTTTGGCTGGCTGTGTGACCGGCAGCAAAAGCCCTGACAGTCTCGCGAGGTGCTGTCAGTCTCCCAATGCTTGACTCTACTTCCCAGAGCTGGCCTGGCCTTTCTGTTTTGTTTGATTGTTTGTTGTGGGGGTTTTTGTTTGTTTTTTGTTTGTTTGTTTGTATTCCATCTGTTTCCCACCTGTAGGACCTTGAGGGTATAGACTGTAACCAACCAAGATTATCTCGGTTGTCATAGGATGCACTAACTTTATTTGGCAAAACACTAAGTTACATATTGATCATTGGCCATTGAGGGAATGGGTTAAAGGGCCATAGTCAAGGTATATTTCCCTGCCTTTTCCAACATTGCCCATATATATATGTTTCTGCCATGTGGATGTCCCTTTTTGGCACACAATGGGCCAAGTTTAGCAAAATGGCTGCGATATATTTTAGTAAAAGCCTTTTATATATCATCCATCCCTCACATGGTAAAGGCATCCATTCATCTGCTAAACAGGAACAACACAAATGTGTAGGATTTGGAGCCTGGACTAAGGTCATTGCCTTCATTTTCCCATCCTTTAGATCCAAGGAGGACGAATTTTAATCATAACCCTGTGTACTTTTAAAATCCATTTATTTTAACCGAGTCCAGAATACTATAAGGTGTAGTTTTTCATATATATTTTTACTTCTTTGTCTCCCACATATGGTAACACACAAACTTGCGTTCTGGTTAAGTGGTCTCATGTTACAAGGTCATGAGGGATGTTGTCACGTATGTGTATAGCTAGATTGCCTTGACGGGTTTTTTTCTTTCTTTTAATGAAATTGTGTCCTCCAAAGAAAATATGTTGAAAAAGTTCTAATCTTAGGGCCCAAGACTGAGACTTTACTTGAAAACAAGTTGGTTGCAGATGTCATTAGTTAAGATGAGGCCACACTGGGGTAGGGTCATCTGATAATTCACTATTATTGGTGTTCTTATGTCAGTACTGCCATGTGGGGATGATGAGGGTTCCACGGGAATAAGGAGGGAGAGAGCTAAATTTCAGCTGCTAGGTGGGGAAGACAAAAAATTGCCCTCTGGCTCCTAGTCTTCATGAAGAGACAAGGAAGGATTCCCTACAGGTTTCAGAGGGGACATGACCATGCCCTGTGGATTTTGGACTTCCAGCCTCTAGGACTGTAGGACAACACATTTCTGTTGTTAAGACATCTAGTGTGCCGTCCTTTGTTCTGGTATCACTAGTACCATAATACAACTAAACGTCAATGTACAAATATGGAAAATGTCCATATTAAGTGTAGAAATACAAGTTGAGAATGAAAGCATTCTTCAATACACAATTGGCAACTATTGATTAAGATTGATGTATTTATTATCTGCTATCATGTATGGGTATATAGGAACCCTTACACATTGCTGTTGAAATGCTAAATTGGTGAATGATTTGGGAACATAAATGTTTAATGTGTATCTGAATATTAAATATATACATAGCATTCCTCAGTATTATATTTTTAGAAATCAATTATTAAAGAAAACTACCTATATAAAACACTTAAGAATGAATATACAAATATGTCCAGTTCAGAGTTGTTAACAATGACTAATATTGAAACCAACATGGATGTTTCTCATGGGAAAGTGGCCAAATTATACTAAATCATTCTATGGAATAAAGATGAACTATGTTCAGGAAAAGAGAGACCTATATGTACTGTTAAACAAAGGCCACAAACTTATTTTATATAGAAAATCCAGTCATAGAGCACTGGATCATGAAAAGCAAGGTCTCTTCATATATATATGCATATTTATATGATTATTTGATTTGGGCATCCAATGACCAGATCAGACACCTGAGCTCTCAGGGCAAATGAAATGTGTGTGTGTGTGTGTGTGTGTGTGTGTGTGTGTGTGTGTGTGTATTTAAATATACACAGGAAAAAATATATATATATATATATTGCATTCCAGAAGGAACAGAGGAGAGTATTGTCAGGAACAGAAGAGGGTATTGTCAGGATGTGGCATCATAATGATTATATATATGATTTATAGAAATATTATTTAATATCCATCCTTGTACTGAGATAATTTACAAAATTAAGCTAGAAATATCTCAAATATATTAGGGTCATATAAAAGAACTATTATAGGGATAAAATGATTATTCACAGATAAAATAGAACCCACAGCAGTTATCAAGAACAAAAACCATGCGATGAGCATTACAGGAGAATCTAACTGGTGAAACTAACAGGAGACCTTTACAATAACAAAAATAATCAAATTAGTCAACATCTAAGGGAAACCCAAGTAGAATTATTACCAGGGCTAAACCAGTGGGCTTCACCCCAAAAAGAGTTGGGGAGAGAGAGTAAGGCAAATTATGAGAGACTTTTGAATGCTGCAAACAAACTGAGGCTGAAGAGGGAGGGGAGAGGAAGAAGAGAGTGATTGTCGTGGACGGGGGCACTTGTGGGGAAGAGCACTGGGTGTTATATGAAAACCGACTTGGTAATAAACTACTTAAATAAAAAAAAATTTTTTAACCCAGTGGGCTTCACAGGGGAAATTTAAGCCTTGAAGTTGGTTGAAGTGCATTATGTCCCAGTAATGAAACCGGAGAGAAAGTAGAAGCAAAGTCAGATATCAAGTAATCCTGAAATATCCTGTAACAAAATGATTCAGTTAGCTGTCTACCTGAGGGCATCGATGCCCTGAAAAAAATGAATGGCTCAACCCTAAACACCACAGAGCTGACCTAGTCATTCAACTGCGCTGCTGGTGACATCAGAAAGGCCCAACTGTAGAGTTCAGAAAGCCCTTGCAGGAGTGCTGGGGAGGATGGCATGGTCTGCGGTGCATAAAGTTGGAAGCCAGCTGCTGGCATGCATGGCCTGCTCCTGGGAAGGCAGGGGTCTGGGCCAGTAAGACCATGAACGTCTATCTCTGGCCCTTGCACTCTTGGGCAAGCACAGTCCTCACTGGATGTGGCGTTCCTGCACCTGCTCTCCCAGGAGACCCATGAGGCCTCAGCCCTGAATCACACAGGCCTCCTATTTCATCCTCCACTGCATCATGCAGTAAATGATGCAGACATGATTTGCATGGAAAGATAGATGGACAGGGTGATCATACAACAAAAATAAATTTGCTTCATGAACTTGAGCTGAAATGTTCCCTGGGCAAGGGATAGGGTACACTGGAGGTGGGACTTTCTCCCAGCCTGCAAATTAGCTTCAGCAAGTAGAGGTCAAGGGTTTCTCCACCATGGTCTGGATCCTCTCTTCACCTCCTCACTGATGGAATAGAGGGTTATCTCAAAGGGAAAGTGAAAGGGGAGGGCAAGGAGGTGCTTCGGCTCTGCCTTTTGCTTCTAAGATTTGAGCACAGGAGATCACCATCCAATTCTTTCTGCCATGCTCTCTCCCTTCTTCTGGGTCTGAGACAGATGGGGCTGGTTCTACCACCCACAATATCTAAGTCTTTATTTAAAATTTTTTTGAAATATAGATTAAAATACAGGGCATGTTGCCTAAGCTCCTCTACTCATTCTAGTAAATTAATGGAGGGAGCACAACCCAATGAGAAGAGTATCAGATGTGAAAATTACAAGATGATCTCATTTATAAATACGGCTAATAGTTACACAAATGACAACATATGATCTGAACTTCTCACTCAGTACTTTGTTAACAGGTTTGCTCTCAAGTGAGCCTCATGGAGTAAATAAAATTCTGTCAGGAAAATGGTCTTTGAGACATTTGATATTTAATCTCAGAATAAGATTCATGGGGAAGCATTGCATTAGAAGAAACCATAAGAGGGACTGGGGGCCACATGGCCCCTTTTGCGTTACACACACACACACACACACACACACACACACACTTCTCTCCACTGTCTCCACTGTCTGAGTGTATAGTGTCCTGAACTCGATAGTTTCTGGGTTTCTCTGTCCCTCCAGAAGTCGGGATTGATCTGTGCTCAACCAGCTGTCCTCAGTGTCACCATTACCAGGAAACAGAATCCCCATCAACTAGAAATCCAGGATATCTGTCTAAAACAAACGCCAGGTCCGGGCGCATTCCCAGCTAGAACATGTCCCCGGTCGGCTGCCTGCGGCAGCACGGGACTCACCAGGCTCCAGTGTGCCTATGCCGGCTCCGGGGGCCTCCATCTCCCCCCTGCCGGCGGCCGGGCCGGCCGGCTGCTGGCGGCCCGGCCGGCCGGCTGCCGGCTCCAGGCGCGCCTCCTATAGGACACGCCTTCGCCGGCAGGTCCTACACCTGAGGGGAGGGAGAGAGAAGGGGGACAGAGAAAGACGCAGCAAGCAAAGACACACTCACGATTTTCCTGGTCAGTGGAAGAGAGAGAGTTTATTCGAAATGCGTCAATATATATGCTTTTAGGG
>PISW01009704.1:21503-57691 GCA_004023785.1 Mungos mungo | reverse complement strand
GACCCTACCCCCTCTGCCTCTGTTCTTGGGTACAGACACCCTCCCGTTTAATATTTAATACATGGAAAGGTAGAATTAAGGTCCTGAGCAGGGCCCTGCTATAGCCTTTGTTAGAAAAAGGCCCCCCTCTGGGCAGAGGGCGTGCAGGTGTACAGCCTTAGCAAGTGGCAGTGGGGCTAGATTTTGGCCTCCAGTCGCCTCTGTTGGCTGGGACCCCTGTGCTGGCGGGAGCCCTGTGCTGGCGGCGGCCTCCACCTGCCCAAAGGCCCCGCTGCTGCCTTCCCCGTGTGGCGCATCCTTGGAATTCCAGAAGTTGCCGCGACCCCAACATGAACTCTGCGCAAAGTCAGCATCCGGGGCTCTGACCTCACACCCGCAGCAGCCTGCCTGCAGCGCAGTGTCCCCCCACTGCCTTTCTTCCCCTCGAGCTTTGATGTGCCTAAGGCCTCCGTGGTGAGCTCATCCCCGGCCCAGGTGGTTCCAATAGGAGGGCTTTAGGAGAGGGTGTTTGATCCCTTGGAAGACACGCTCTCTCCCTTCTTTTTCCCGCCTGACCTTCTGATCTCCCCTTACCCAGGTGTCCCTTGGAGGTGCCAAGGAGGCATGTCCCACGGGCCTGTACACCCACGGCGGCGAGTGCTGTAAAGCCTGCAATCTGGGAGAGGGGGTAGCCCAGCCTTGCGGAGCCAACCAGACCGTGTGTGAGCCCTGCCTGGACAGTGAGTACAGAGGGGCGGGCAGGGGGAGGCGTGGGAGGGCACACCAGCTGGGAGGAACATGCCCACACCGGCATGAGTCTGACCCAGTATAGGAGGCGAGGGGGGAAGCTGAGCACGGGTGAGGGAAGGATGCAGGGTGCGGAGGGAGGAGGGGGACCCTCTGAGGGGGGATCCTCAGGGGGTGCCCCTTCCCAGCCCCCCGGGGGCAGAGAGGCCTGGTGGAAGAATGTGGCCAGGTAGCAGGAGTAGCTGATGCTACAACCAGCTAAAAATACCATCTGCACTGCAAAATCAATGGCTGCCACTTACCTTCACCGGGTCTGGGGGGAGTGGGGGAGGATCACATCCTGGCTGCCCTGGAAACTGACCTTGGGGGGATCCTGGGAAGGTGTGGCTACCCTTCCCCCCGCCCCCCAACCAGGCCAACTGTTCTCCAGCTCTGACCGAGGAAGCAGAGCTTTCCAGAGGGAGCAGGAATGGGGGCTCCTGTCGGGATGTCCTCACTATGGGCTAGTGCCAGAGGGGAGAGGGCTGCTGTGGCCTGTCCTACCTGGGGGTTCCTTGGGGAGAGGGAAAGAACCCCCTTTTCCAGGGCTGCTGGATAGGAGGTTGAGAAGGATGGCAGGGCTGGGGTCTGAATTCTGGGTGCTTCTGACCCAGGAGCCTCTGGCCCTGCGGGACGCCCCCAGCCTCAGTTGCTGCCTTCAGGCCGTGGGCTCAGTGCTCTCTCCCTGCCCAGAGAACCCTTTCCTCACTGCCTAGATTCACATCCTGCATTTCTCACTTCCCACCTGGAGGCCCGGTGGGAACCATACCAGATTATTCTTTAAAAAAAAAAAAGTTTATTGATTTATTTTGACAGAGAGAGCAAGCAGAGGAAGGCAGAGAGAGGGAGAGAGAGAGTCCCAACAGACTGCACTGTCAGCATGGAGTTCGACACAGGGCTCGATCTTACGAACCATGAGGCCATGACCTGAACCGAAATCGAGGGTCGGATGCTTAATCAATTGAGCCACCAAGGGGCCCTCAGATTATTCTTTAATCATGATAGGAACAAGGTTCTGGAACAGGGAACCTACATGCCTAGTCTGACCTCTGGATGCCTCTCTACCACCACCACCACCATCTCACACACACACACACACACACACACACACACACAGCCTATCAGGCAACGCCAACTTTTCGGTGTCCCCAAACCCAGTTTTCCTCTCTCAGTGCCTTGTCATTCCATCCCGCAGCAGAGGAATGCCTGGGGCTGAGGTGGAAAGGCTAGACATCCTGTGATGCCTTTTCAAAGCCACCTGCCCTGGCCTAACAGGGTCTCCATCCCAGGCGAGGGCAGGGAGGCAGGGAGGGCTACCCTGGAAACTCCTGAGGTTGCCTCTCTCATTTCCTGGACCCCTGCATGGTGCCTCTCCTCCCTGGACCCTAAGCCTCCCAGGATGGGCCGCCACTGCCTTGTGTAGAGCAGGAGGTAGGGGAGAGGAGCCTGGGATGGGGGAGGACTAGCATCTCCGGGGAAGCGGGGACAGGAGCAGAGACCAGCGAGGAGGTGGTGGCAGGAGCAGACCCTCCCATCTGCTTCCTCTGTTCCCCTCCTCCCCCCACTCCTCGGCTGTGTTAACAGGCCGCCTTTATAAGCTCACTTTATGGGACGGAGACCCCAGCGGACTTTCCCTCTATCCTCAAAACGTTTCCACAAGGAAGCCCATTAAACTCCTGCCTTCATTCTCTGCCAAAAAAGACCACATTTTTTCCCACCCTCTAAAAACCTCTCCCAGGAGTTTTCTACTGCTCACTTGCTGTATTTTCCCATGGGCCGGGCCCCCCTCCCCTCCTCCCTCTAGTGTGATTAAAACCCACCCCCTTGCCACATGCCAACCAGATAGGATCCTCCCGTTTGCACAAACTGGACATCTGTTTATGGTTGGAAGTCCCTTCTGCTGACCATATCCCTGCTACCCAAGTTCACCGGGCTTACCACTGCCCGCCCCAGGGGGCCCAATCTTCGTAGGATCCCTGCTGTGTGTCTAGCGCTTTATGGCAGAATTTCACATGTATTCCTGACCACAACCCTGTGAGCACAGATATTATTCTCTATTTGACAGAGAAAGAAAAAAGCGCAGAGAGGTTAAGTAAAACACCCAGGGTCACACAGCTTGTAAGTGACAGACGCAGGCTTTGGGTTCAGGTCTGCCCGATCCGGAGGAGGAGGAACACAGGGACTTCTCTGCCCGAACTGACTTGAACCTGGTCTCCTTTCAGGTCCAGCTCTGGTTTGTCTGCCCCCTCAGGTCCTTTCCCTTTCATTTCTCTCTGCTTTTCTTTCTCTGCTTCTGTGTTCCCCACCTCCACGCCAAAGATCAAAGATCATGACCCCGGGCTCCATCTGGGCTCTGGATTCCTTTCGAGAAGGTTAAGAGCATAATTGCAGGCCTCGATTCCCCCCCCCGCCGCCCCGTCCAATGGGGAAATCCTGGTCTTCTGCTTTCACATTCTGAACACTCCCTCCTTCCCTGGTTTGTGGCTCCCGCGGTTCCTAAATTCGGCTCTTGCTGCCCTCGAAGCGAGGGTGAATCCTCTCACATTCAGACTGGCACCTGGGCCTTCAGGGGCGAGGAAGATCTGGCTCCGTGCCTTCCCCCTCCTCGCACACGCACAAGGAGGAGAGGACCCTTGGGTCCCCTGGCGTCCCTCCCCTTATTGGGTTAGAGCTCCCATCCATTAAAAGAGCATGAGTCAAGAGTGAGCCTGAAAAATCACTCCTTTGTGCCACTGGGAAGGGCAGAGGACTATATGGGCAAGTCCTTCTGGCTTTCTAGCTTCAATCCCTCCTGTAGTTGCCCTGTCAGGAAGCCCATTCCCCACCCTCGGGAGCCAAGCCCTTCAGCAGCGTGGGGTGGCGCCACGGATGGGAAATCCTGCGGTCTCCCCTAGGCAGGCCACACCTGAGCCCCCACCGGCGCGCAGAGGGACAGAAGGGCAGCTGGGGTGGGAGGCTCCCTAGCGAAGGCCCGCCCATGCCCGGGCTGTGTTCACAGTCCAGTTCTGGCCCGCGGGGAGGGCTGGGTGGGAACCACGCTCAGCTTATTCCTTAATCAGGCTGGGAACAAGGGGACAGGGCTGGGAACTCTCTAAGAGAATCTGCCAAGAAATCTACCAGCTCCCACCTGGGCTCCTGGCCCCCGGCCCCCTTCCCCCTTCGGCTGCCTGGAGCTTTCACAGACCTGGGACCCTGAGGAGGAGGGTGGGGCTCAGTGAGGGGACCCTGCGGGAGGAGGCGGGCGGAAGGGAGGCCCTCCAGCCCCCACGTCCCAGGTGCCCAGAGGGCAGGTGCCGAACTTCCGTGTCCCCCATCCCCACCTTCCATCCCCCCCACACCCTTGCCCTTCCATCTGCCCTCAGGCGTGACCTTCTCGGACGTGGTGAGTGCCACGGAGCCGTGCAAGCCGTGCACCGAGTGCGTGGGCCTGCAGAGCATGTCGGCGCCGTGCGTGGAGGCCGACGACGCCGTGTGCCGCTGCGCCTACGGCTACTACCAGGACGAGACGACGGGCCGCTGCGAGGCGTGCCGCGTGTGCGAGGCGGGCTCCGGCCTGGTGTTCTCGTGCCAGGACAGGCAGAACACCGTGTGCGAGGAGTGCCCCGACGGCACGTACTCCGACGAGGCCAACCACGTGGACCCGTGCCTGCCGTGCACCGTGTGCGAGGACACCGAGCGCCAGCTGCGCGAGTGCACGCGCTGGGCCGACGCCGAGTGCGAGGGTGAGCGCGCCGCGGCCAAGGGCGCCCCCTGGGGGTTGAGACGGGCCGGGCCGGGCCGGCCGGTGGGGGGGGGGGGGGGAAGGTGAAGGGGGGCGGAGCTCGGTGGCCTTGAGCCTGCAGTCACCTTCCCCAAAACTCCAGGCCCAAAGGACCCTCCCCCCCCCCCACACACAAACACACTATTTCCTTCCCTGCGCTTAGGGATTAGAAGGCCCTCGTCCTACCTCCAGGCCGCAGTTACTACCCTGGAACTCCGTTTCTGCGGTTCTTCATCTGTGGGGTCAGATGGGCAGCAGATAAGCAATTCAAAGGTGGCCTCCGGGCCAGAGCACAGTGCAGGACATGTTTGGTCCATGAGCAGCCTCTCTGGCCTGGCAAGGGCGCTTGAGGCCCCTCAGGTGTTGGTTGGGGCCCTATGCCTAGGTCCCACGGTCTGGTCTAGGTCCAGAGTGGTTTGTGGCTCTGGGGACCTGGGATAGATCTGTCCTGTTGTCCTCGGAGTGATGGTAGAGAGGTCACCCTTGTCTCTGGACCTCCATTTCCTCATCGGCCATACAATTTCCAGGGCTGGGGTTAGGAAAGGTGGCTGGCCCACTGTAGCCTGTGATGTCTGGGGGAAGGGTCAACAGTCAGTACCGTTTGGCCAAGGATGACGCTGGACCCCGGGAGCACTGAGGAGGCGGTGGGGCAGAGGAAGCAGGCCTAGGGCTCAGGAGCCCAAGGACGAGACAGAGTGCCCATGGAGGGCGGGGTCTCCATGGGGGATGGGAACTGGGTGCACCCACCTTGCTCAGGCATGGCACCCATGGAGATGGGGCAGGGCAGCTCCTGGGACAGGAGGAGGAAGCCCTGTGGCAGCCAAGGCAGACCGGTTTTGGTTTCTGGTTGGTGACCCCCATCTTGGGGGAGAGGAGCGGGCTTTTCTAGTGCAGGGAGAGGTTGGCCGTGCCTTCACTTTCTGTCCATCGCCCTGTGGCTGGGCACCTCGTTAGCTACTTCCCTTTGGGCGTGGTCACTCTGAGCAGGCAACCTAGAACCTCCTTTGGGGAGCCCCAGGGTTCACGGGGGAGAGACAGGCTTTGCCCCATTCTGATGGGGTAGACATGGTCCCAGCATTTAGTTCCCAGGAGGACCCCGTTCTGGGTGAGGCAGCGCAGCCCCTGCCTTTAGTCATCTGGGAGGGGGGTAGATCCCCTGTTGTGGGGAGCGTCCCTGCCTTCCACATCCTGTCATCCCCGGCTCAGGGAGCTCATGGTGGGAAGGGTGGTTAAACATGGGCTGAGGCCGGGTATGTGTGTGAAGCTTTGCGCGCTGGGGCTGGGAGGGGGTGTGGACGGGGGAGGAGTGGAGCGCAGAACAGAGTGATTCCGGTGGCGATTGCCTTCAGCCAGGAGACAGGCAAGTGGCGTCAGGCACAGGGCAGAGCAGGGAGGGAGTTGCAGCAGCGGGCAGGCGGGCAGCACAGTTCACGGGCAAGTCTGGACCGGCTGGTGGGGGCACCTACGGGTGCTGTGAGAGCAAGGAGAGGTGGGGGCTGGGGGAGGGCTAGGCTCTCTCTTCCGAGGCGTTCACACATCCCTCCCAGATACCATGCTCCTGTCACAGCCATCCTGAAGGAAGAGGGTGCCCCTGAGCCCCGTGTTTATCCCTGCCCCCCTTCCCTTTTCTAGTCTCTGAAGGGTTAAGTGTCAGCTTGGAACAGAGGGAACATTTCAGGAAATGGAATGGGATTGTGGTTTGATCCCCCCTCCAGTGTATTGTACTTTCGTGCATATACATTTCAGGTGTCAACATGGTGACTCACTCAGCCTTGGGGCAGAAGGACACCCCCCCTTCACCCCCTTGTCCCAGTGAAATGTGGATTTTGGAATAACCTGCTCCCTCTTTCTACCCCCAAGTCTGACAGCTCCCATTCCGGAAATGGTTGTCAGGACTCGCCAAGGGCTTAGCGGGTTGGAATGCTGGTGGACATGGCCACATCTGGATTTCATCCTGCTGCCCGCCCCCCGCCCCCCTGCCAGAGGGGATCAGAGAGACGAGGAGAAAGTGCCCGGAACAGCCCCGTCTTAGCCCTGTCTGTCCTTTAATGCCCACTGTCAACGCGTCCCCTTTGAGATTTCTTGGATCTCTGTGATGGCCTGATTCACCAACCTCAGCCTCTGGGGTGAGGACGGTCCTAGCCAAGTTCTCTCTCAGCCTCAGGGCTCAGGCTGCCCCTCCAGCTTGCCAGTCCCCTCGCAGGGCAAGAGAAGACCCTCCCCAGTCCAACACCCTGTCTGGGGAGGCCAGGGTCTCACCTACCCCCCTCCCAGGACTGAGCTAGGGGAGGGGGACAGATGGCAGCCCCCTCCCTAATGCCAGCCAGATGGATTCCAGATTCACATCTGGGGCCTTGCCCCTCAGAAGGTGCTGAAAATGGGGGCCTTTGAACCATCTACGTCTTGAGCCAAGGAGGCCCCAGGGACCAGTGGGCAGCTTTGACTACGACTTGGGTGGGCAAACTGGGGGCAGGGCGGGGCAGAGCCAGGGAGCACAGTGCCTCTCCTTCACCCCACTGGCATGTCCCGTCTGCTTTCCCTCCCTGCCCCAGGCGTCGGAAGTGAGGACGGATGGAGTAGGCAACTTTGCCCAGACAGGTACCCCGCGGCCCTCTGGAGCCCACAGCCCCTGATCCTGCCCCCGGCTGGGTGGCAGAATGGAAAATCCCACCCACTAGTGGCAGGAGGTGCCAAGGCCTCTGTCAGGGAGGCTGGCATGTTCAGGCCAGGTGGGTGGCAAAGCGCAGTCCCCTGCCCGCAACCCATCCCCCCTCCCCCCAGCAGTGGGCAGCACCTTCTTTGCAGGCCTTCTCTCCACCAGCAGTCTGCTTCTGCCCGGGGAGGATGTGGGCTACCCAACACTGCCTTCCTCTGGGTGGCAAGAGCAGATGGTTTGGTTTGGGGGCCTCATGGGGCGGGAAACAGGCTAGCCACTGGGCGGTTTAAGGACTGGCTGGAGGGAGGCAAGCCAGCCGGCATGCCCTCCCCTGCCCGAGCTGAGAGCTAGGACGTCAGAGACCAGAAGGGAGGCTGAGTGCCAGCTCCCGGGGAGCCGGACTGCAGGGAGGTGGCTCTCTGCAGACCTGGGCACCCTCATTCTTCCCAAGGGCCGGGGTGACAGGCAATCAGGACAAAGAGGGATCAGAGAGGTTACAACATTTCCCCAGCCTGTTTCTATCTAGAAGCTTCCTGGTGCTCTCTCTTCTTTGTGTGTTTGCCTCCCAGCCGGGCTTCTGGGTACCCAGGGAAGGCAGAATAGATTCCTAGGACCATGGCTATGCCTCAGACAGAAGGGAGCTTCGAGACCATCGCTCTTAATATCCCCATTCTAGAGATGGGGGAATTGAGGTCCTGAGAGGCGTGTCCAGAGTCACATAGTAAATCGGTGACAGAGCTAAAGGGGACCCAGGTCCTTCTTCTCCACCATCATGACTCACACTCATGATGTCACCCCTGTGTGCTGCTGGGCACCCTACAACCGGGCTGGGGCTGGGGAAGAAGGGCTGGGGTGGGTCAGAAGAGGAGGGGAGAGGTGTGGTGCAGGGGGGGGCCCTCACTCTTGTAGCTCCTTCTCCCAGAGATCCCTGGCCGTTGGATTACTCGGTCTACACCTTCAGAGGGCTCAGACAGCACCGCCCCCAGCACAGAGGAGCCAGAGATCCAGCCAGACCAGTACCTCATAGCCAGCACGGTGGCAGATGTGGGGACCACAGTGATGGGCAGCTCTCAGCCCGTAGTGACCCGAGGCACTGCCGACAACCTCATCCCTGTCTATTGCTCCATCCTGGCCGCTGTGGTGGTGGGCCTCCTGGCCTACATTGCCTTCAAGAGGTGAGAAGGGGCCGGGGGACGAAGAGCAGGGTCTTTGCTCTCAGGTGGGGCTGAACTGTGACCTTGACCTGAAAATTCAGACCCTTTAAAAAAATTTTTTTTAATTTTTTTATTTATGAGAAATAGAGTGAGACAGAGCATGAGTGGGGAGAGGCAGAGAGAAGGAGACACAGAATCCGAAGCAGGCTCCATGCTCTGAGCTTGTCAGCACAGAGCCCGACGCAGGGCTCGAACCCACGAACTGTGAGATCATGACCTGAGCCGAAGCTGGACGCTTAAGCGACTGAGCCACCGAGGTGCCCCTCAGACCCTTTTAAAGCTCAGCCCCAAACCACGGTCAACCTCACCCACAGCTGGCCCACACCAGGGTGTGGCAGGTCAGCAGGGGGCGGGCAAGGGACGGTCCCTGACCTGTTCTGGCACCTGCCCTGGCCCCCTCCCATGTGCTCCCCTCCCTGACCCCCCAGACCCCAACTGCACACAGAGCTTTCTTCACCAGCCACCTGTGCCCTCCTCCCTCAGACCCCATTTACCCACAGTTACCTCTGTGTGCTGTGTCTCTTCCTTCCCAGGCCACCCTTGGGGAGTTGTGGCGCCCACATCCTGAAATTCAGGACGTGCACAAGCCCTTCTGGAAAGTGTTTCAAAAGTTGAAGTGCATTTTCCATTCTTAAAAAAAAATCATCCAAGTAATACGTGCTTGTTTGGGTAAATCCAATACCAGACCAACATCTTGTAAAGAAAGTAAAACTCCGGGGCGCCTGGGCGGCTCAGTTGGTTAAGCGTCTGACTTCAGCTCGGGCCATGATCTCGCAGTTTGTGGGTTCTAGCCCTGCATCGGGCTCTGTGCTGACAGCTAGCTCAGAGCCTGGAGCCTGTCTTTGGATTCTGTGTCTCCCTCTCTCTCTGACCCTCTCCTGCGCTTGCTGTCTCTCTCTGTCTCTCAAAAATAAATAAAAAACATTAAAAAAAAAACCTTTAAGAAAGTAAAAGCCCTCTTTTATCTCCTCAAATCCTACCTCTCTTCTCCTTGGAATGTTTGGAATGGATCCTTTCCAACCATTTTCTGTTCCTTTATAAACATACATACATAAAGCTTTTTATAGTTATACGTAAACACGCAGAGGGATGTTTTCTTCGTTTTATTTTTTTAGGCATCAGTGGGATCACACTATACGTGTGCTACAACTTACTTTTTCACTTAATCTCCCTGGGGAGAGCTTTCCTGGGGACACAGGGATTATCTGATGGCTTGTAACCCCTCATTCAGTGTCGGGGGGTCATAATTCATTGGAACAGGCTTTTATTGATGCACATTTGATTTAAGCTTTTTTCTTATTGCTAATAATAGAGGAAATGCTTCTATTATTTCCGTGCATGCATGTGGGAGTAGTTTGGCAGGAGACAGTGGGAGAAGTGGAATTCCTGAGAAGTCGTGAATGGATGGCACTATCCATTCCATGAACGTTCATGGACCATCGGCCACGCGTATGAGTACCCTCAGTGCCCAGCCCCGCTCAGGGCTCTTTCAGTGCAGAGGGCTGGGGGTCAGGCAGTGGGGTGGAGGGTTGGGGAATCAAACATGGAGAGAAAGAAGAACCTTAGGTACCATGGTGGGGGGCGGTTATAGCTGGGTCCCTTTCATGGCCCCTGCCCCACGCGTCAGAGCACAGATCTCTCAGCCACCGGGTCAGTGTCCCTCGTGCCCTGAGACCGGCCTTGTCCTCTGGCTCCAGGTGGAACAGCTGCAAGCAGAACAAGCAAGGCGCCAACAGCCGGCCTGTGAACCAGACGCCCCCGCCGGAGGGAGAGAAGCTCCACAGTGACAGCGGCATCTCTGTGGACAGCCAGAGCCTGCACGACCAGCAGCCCCACACGCAGACGGCCGCGGGCCAGGGTGAGCAGTGAGGCTGGGTGGGAGGGCTGAGGCCGCAAGGAAAGCTAGAGGGCGGGGGGCGAGGGGGGGCTTCGAGAAGCAGCTCAAGAGCACAGGGGTAGGAGAGGTCTTGCCGGTGGAGAGACGTGGGGGATGGGAGCTTTGACACACTGGCGCATCCAGGCTCATCAAGCTAATCGTCCCTCCTAGGGCTAATTACTCCCCAAAGTGGCTGCAATTAGCCTCCCGCTCCGGACTTCTGGGGGTGCATGTAGTTAATTATGGACCCTAATTAGTGGCCCAGAGCCCGGCTCCAAGATACCTGCTGCAGTTGAGTCTGGGGCTGAGCCCTGTCCCTCCCCTATCCTGACTCATCGATGAGGGGCGGGCACAGGGTTATGTTGTGGGGTGACAGGGATGTGAGGCAGCACCCCGGGGCCCCTTCGCAGCCCTGCCCCCCATCCAAGGCCTCATCTTGCCCATCCCTCTGCCTCTAGGCCTTTGGGGCTTCCCCACATTGGGAGGAGAAATGCCTCAGCCCTTCCGGGGTCTTACCCCAGGCCCCCATGCCCAACTGGAGGAAAAGGGGGCCTGGAGGGTGGCCCCTGACTGCCCCCCCCCCGGGTTTTTGGCAGCCCTCAAGGGGGATGGAGGTCTCTACAGCAGCCTGCCACCAGCCAAGCGGGAGGAGGTGGAGAAACTGCTCAACGGCTCTGCGGGGGACACGTGGCGGCACCTGGCGGGCGAGCTGGGCTACCAGCCTGAGCACATAGACTCCTTCACCCGCGAGGCCTGCCCAGTCCGCGCCCTGCTCGCCAGCTGGGCTGCCCAGGACAGCGCGACGCTTGACGCCCTCCTGGCCGCCCTGCGCCGCATCCAGCGAGCCGACATCGTCGAGAGCCTGTGCAGCGAGTCCACGGCCACGTCCCCGGTGTGAGCCCCCGACCGGAGCACACACCCCCCCCGCCCTGCCCCCGCATTCCGACGGATGGACGACGGATGCCCTGGCCAGCCCCCAGGGGCCGGCGGCAGAGCTGAGCTCCTCTGGGCAAGGCCTCGGAGCCCGGGCCCGTCTACCACAGCCCTTTCCTTGCTCCCACGTGGCCCCCTCGCCTCTGCTCACTCTCTCCAGTGCCAGAAGGGCCCCTGCTGCCTCTCCCAGCCTGCCCCTGCTCATGACATCTCAAACCTTCTGCTCCCTTCTTCTCCCGGCACTTTGTATAGGTGGGCCAGTCCCCCTCCCCCCGCCCCAGCAGGTGTCCGGTCTTGGGGAGGGGGGGGCTGACACCAAGGATGGTGTTGGGGGCCATGACAAAACCCCAGAGACTCAAAGGGAGAGACCGAGGAACCAGAGCCATGGGCTCTACACTGTGAAGTTGGGGAACGAGGGACCATCATGGTGGCCTCCGTCCTCCCTCAGCCCCCTCCCCCTCCTCTCTGGCCCAAGATGAAGATGGTCAGAGGCTTGTTAGAGCTGAAGAGGGTTTTGAAATCTACTCCACCCCCACCCCTTGTTTTATATACAGGACAGTCAGGCCCAGAGAGGGAGTGACATGTCCAAAGCCGCCCCACAATGGAGAGGCTGAATATGGGCTGGGCTCCCCCACTCTCTGAATGACGGGGTGTGGCTCTCAGGTTTGCTTGAGGGCTGGGGGGCCCGGAGAGGGGGCGGGCAACCCTCTGGGAAATGTCTCAAAGCCAAATCCAGTCTGCCCTCCGCCGCCGCCTCCAGGCCGGTCCAGCCCCTGTGGAGACAGGCTGCTTCGCCAAGGCCTGGTCCGTGGATCCACGTTGATCAGTGATGCGTTTGATCAAGCATCGTTTAGGGTTCGTGAAAAGGGGTGCTGGTTCCCTGTGCCAGTCCCCCTCCGGCATGTGAGTGTGGCATCCGAGGTGGGGCCCAGCCCACCCTCCGGGCACAGGTCAGAGGCAACACAGACAGTATCTTCTCCTAGAGCCGGCCTCAGGGGGGCCAGGGACTAAGGACCCCCCCCCCACCTGCAACAAACAGATATGGAGACACACGCAGAGAGGATGAGAAATCCTGCAGAGAGGATGAGAAATCCTGCTTTTCTCCTCGAGTTCTTGCCCTGGGGCGGGGGCCGGCTCCTGCCCAGGGCAGGGAGGGGCCCGGGAGGGAACTGGAGTCAGCTCGCTCCCTTCCCTCGCCCCTGGCCTGGCTGGCCAGCAAGGGCTGCCTTCCCAGGGCCTGCACACGGAGGAATGCACCCCCATCCTCCCCTTTCCCGCAAGCGTGGGTTTGGCTGGGCTCCGAAGGCTGCAACGAAGAAGAGCGGACCAGTGTGGGAATGCAGCAAGAAGGAACAGAGATAGACTGCGGCCCGCACAGGGCCTCCCTCCAGTTCAGAGGACCCCCTCCCCCTGCCCCGCCTCCACCGCAAAGGACTGTTTGTTTCCTAGCTTGGTGCCAGAAAGGGGCCGCAAGGTCTCCTGAGGCCCCTCCTGGCCTGTTCTGTTTTGCTTGATGTTGGAATGAGTGTGGCGCCCCCTCTATTTAGCATGAACAAGCCCCCGAGGCCCAAGCTGATAGGCACCCCTCCCCCACCCAGGGTTCTCCGGACTCTGTGTAAGGGACTGGGGGCACCGTGAGCAGATGGCGCTTCTCTGACCTCAATCTGATGGGAGGAGGAAGTCACCTGCTGTCCCCTCACCTGTGGACCTGGAGAGCGGGACAGCATCTGAGTGTATTTATTTTCCTCCCCAGCAGCTGGGGGTGGTTGGGGTACCGCAAGGATGTTTTAGCATGTGTTGGGTTCTGGGGCCCCTCCTGCCTCCCTTTTGGCCCCCCCACCAACTGGGGGCCGTGAGCTCCGGGCTCCCTGTCACGTCCCCCTTGCATCCTGTGTACTCATTTCTTGGGCCCTCCTAAAACCTACACATAAACGATGAGCATTAAATAGCAAAGAAAGAAAAGCAGCACAAAGAGACTTTTCTGGAAATGCACGTGATTTGAGCCAGTAGGGGGTTGCTTGTATGGTGGGGACCCAGGTATTCTAATGGCGCAAGTTCCTGTCCTATTGCCCCCCCAACACACACACATACAACATGGGACTCTTCGCCGAAATAAAGCAAATTCACATGTGTAGCCATGAATAAATTTAAGTGGAACAGGGAAGGAGTGGGGGCCCTTTGCCCCCAGATTAGGGAGAGGAAAAGTGAAAACGGCCACGCAGGAAGCTGGCCAGCTGTGAACTTGACCAGATGTCAGAAGTGAAAGTGACCACAAGGGAGCCAGAGGCTTGCGAGGGCGGGGGGATGGGTCACAACCCCGGGGCTCCCAGCCACCCACGTGGCCTGGGAGACACACACTCACACCCACACACATGCACATCCACAGGGTCTGGCTCCAGATGGCCCGCCAGGAGCCCGGCTGTTTGGCCTGCAGTCAGGCTCTCTGGGGCAGGTCCTAACCTCAGCTTCTGGCAGCCTGGCCTTGAGCTCTGCCTGCCCCAGGAGGTCCAGGTCCCGGCCCTGGGCCTGCGCTTCCCTCTGCGGCTGGCCCGGGAGCTGGTCAGAGCCGCTCATCCTCTGTTGGTCACTTGGCCAGGTCTCCCAGTGGGGCTGGCTTGGGACTGCTGGGGAAGGCCACCGGAGACTTGCTCTTCCCAGAAAGAACAGCAAACAAGGCTTTCTGATCTCGAGATCCTGGCAGGGACAGCCGGGTGGGGGCGGGGGGAGGGAGCTGTCTTCCATCTGCACCCCCAGTCTGTGAGGGTCCTGAGGAGGGCATTGTGGAAAGGTGTGACTCAGAGGAGGTGAGAGAAATGGTCCTGGTACTTGGAGAACCCCCAGTGTGATGGGGGAGACAGTCTCTGTCTTAAAGGAGGCTCTTCTCGTCTGTTAGAGAGAACACAGTCCCAGACTTTGGGCGCCTCTAATCTGATGAGGGAGGCACAATTCCCGTCCTAAGAGAGCCCCTCTTCTGACGGGGTGGGGGATGCCTCTAATTTGGTGGGGGAGGGGAGAGCCAGATGCTGCCAGTGGGAACAAGGGAGACAGTGGACAGGCCTCAAATGGTGCACAGAGCCATGAGTGGGGTGCGCCAGCCCAGACCCCACCTCTACCAGGGGTCAGAGAAGACTTGTCAGAGAAGGGACATTGAAGCTGAGCCCTTTTGTTGTGTGGAGCCTACAAGCTGGGGGCGGAAAGTATCCCTGGCAGAGGGATGCAGCTCAGCCAAGGCCCAGAGCACATGGCGGGGGGGGGGGGGGGGGGGGGGGGGGGGGGGGGGGGGGGGGGGGGGGGGGGGGGGGGGGGGGGGGGGGGGGGGGGGGGGGGGGGGGGGGGGGCGGTCCTGGGGAGAGAGCAGGAGGTCAGCAGGGCCAGATGGGGAAGGGCAGACAAAGAGTCAGGCTAAGGAGTCTGGACTAGATTCTGGAACACTGGGGAGTCTGGAGGGGTGCCACAGACAGACTTCCACGTGAGAAGGCACTGGCAGTGACTGCCCTGCGGGAGGAGGGGTGGTGGTGGGAGAGGCCGGGAGGGAGTCAGCGGTGGCCTGAGGTAAAGGGGGCCCGCAGGCCCGGGAGAAAGGGTGTTCTTAGATTGGGGAGTGGGGAGGCAGCGGCTGCTCCTGGCCTAGGGTCCCTGGGTGTAGTAGGAACAGGGAGACTTAGAGACATCATAACAGAGATTTGCACCCTCTCCCTCAGCCACTGTGGAGACACACTCTCTGCCCTCCTTCAGCCTAATCTCCATCCCTCCTCCTTGAATTCCCCCCAAGGGTAAAAAGGCTTCATCAGCCTCCCGTCTTGTACAGCGGCCCTCAGAGGACTGGGCAAGGCCTCAGCCAAGTCCTCCAGGTTCACGGTGTCGATCTGTCCATCCTCATCGCCTCCTGTGTTCTCCCGCGCCAGCCTTTTTATAATTCTCGAAGTTTTGACGTTCCCTTTAGCCACAGGGCCTTTGCACATGCTGTCCTATCTGTCTGGAACCCTTTCTCCTTTCTTCCTAAGTTACTTCCCAGTTCAGTGCTTCCTTGGGGGAAGCTCTCATGTACTCCGGATGCAAATCAGGCTTCTTGATTCCACGTCCAGAGGACACCATATTCCACTCTTCAGAGCTCTTTGCAATCAGGTGCCGTTTGAGTGTGTGTGTGGTTTTTTTTTTTTTTTTTTATCATGAACGCCAAGAATCCAGGGACAGGGTCTGGTTTTGCTCACCTTCTAATCTTCAGCACCTTGCCTGGCATATAGCTGGCACCCAATAAAAATGTGTCGAATAATGAATGAATGAATGAATGAATGAATGTGCTCTTAAACAGCCCTGTCTGATAGACATATTGGAATGTATGTGATTTTAAAAATTTCCTAGTAGCCACATTTCCAAGAGTAAAAACGAGCGCATGAAATAAACTTTAGCCCAATATAACCAAAGCATTATTTCACCCTATAGTCAATATTTTTAAATTATTAATGGAACAGGATACATTTTTTTCTCCTCCGTGGTTTTCAAAATTCAGCGTGTGTCTTATTCTCACAACATGTCTCCGTGTGGACCAGCCCCATTTCAAGTGCTCGGAATTGTGTGTGCCTAGTGGTTGCCACCCCGGGCAGCTCCAGTTTAGAGGCATACCTCCCAGACTCGGGCTGCATTGGGAGCCCCCAGCAGGCTCAGGGGACAGACAGATACTTCTTCACGTGTTATCAGTACCCTTAGGCCTGAAGCCTAGAGTCTCCCCTTCCCACCCCCACTGCCCCTCCCCATGGCCTCTCTGTTGTCTGCTCAGGCCGGGAAACCTCCCTTTATCTCTTTCATTCTCTGGGCCAGAGGATGAGACCCTTCATCTTCGCCCACCCACCAGGGCCCCTGGTCTTCCCCTCGTGCCTCCTTCCCCTCTTTCATCCAGTTCCGTGAAGCCAAGATCAGATTGGAACCATGTGAAAGACCTCTTCATCCAGTGGGGAGGGGTGCGGTGGGCCCGCAGAGCCTGCAGCACAGTGCTCCAGGGGGCTGGGCCAGAGCTGGGGTCAGGAGAAGACATTTCCCATGATGCTCCAGGCTGGGAGGGGGGTGGTCTGCTGACCATATGCCTGGGGGAGGCGACTCCTCTGATAATGCAAAGCAGATTCCTTCCAGCTTGGTGGCAGCTGGTGGGCAGAAGGCCAGGGGACAATACTGAGCCCCCTGGGCTTCTGGGCATCGAAGAACAGAGGCGAGAGGGGGCACCTTCAGCCTCCTGCTCCCTCTTTACTGACTCCCCCCAACACCCCCAACACCCCTGCCCTCCTGCTGACCCTCCCAGCTACCCCAGGCTCCCTGCAGCAATCTCCATGCCCAGGCCCCAGCTCCAGCCTCCTGAGCCCTCTCCAGCCCCAGCAAAGTTCCCCCATTGTAAGTGCATGAGTGGGCTGGTCTCTGGGGCAGCACCCTCATTCACATAGGCACCCGGTGCTCCTCCCGGGGGAGACCCTAAGAGGCCCTCTGCTTCCCCACGGGCAAGGGGACTCCTCCCCGGTCCCACTGAGAGTTAGGGCTTTGCACAGCACTCCCCATTTCTGCACCCCAATTCTACCTGCTCTGGCCCCCAACCGTGTTGGAGGACGCTTGGAACGTTTTCCTAGGGCTCTGTCAGGGAAGGATACTCAGAAATACTCCAAAGCTCACCACCCCCAGCCCTCCCCGGGCACTGCGGAGTCCAGCCCTCTTCCCACAGCATCTGGGCACATCCCAATCCCCATGCTTCCTTCCCGGCAGCCCCTGCTCCGGCTGCTTCCAGCAACATTCCCAAAGGGCTCCTGGGAAAGGTAGAATCGCGTCTCCTCCCTGCTCTGATGCTCTCTTTGGGAAAGTCTGGGAATCTTCCCATCCCCCCTCCCATATTCTAGTGACTCCTTGAATCTGGTCATCCTTCTGCCCGACGCCCCTCTGAGAAGTTCTTGATGCTCCCGGGCCTGGGCTTGGGGCTCAGCATCCACATTCCAGGGGCGCAGCCCTACCCCGGGGCCTACGGCTTCCCTCAGCAGTCCAGATGGTTCTCATTCTACTCCTACGGACCTCGGGATGCCAGCAGTCCGCCCGGATGTGCAGGCCAAGGGCATGGAGCAGCCACACGTCCATTGGTCAACCTCGGAGCTGAGGGAGGTCACACGGTGATCTCCTGGAAGACGGTGCTGACAGCCGGGAAGCCAGCCTCCTGGGAGCTCCCCTCTCCCCACCCTGCGCACCAGTGCAGATTCTCTGTGTTGCAGGAGGGAGAAAACCCATCCCTGGGTGGTTTAAGGGAATGCACGGTCCATCTGGAGTCAAAGGTCCAGGGGTAGGGCCGGCTCCAGGCATAGCTTGATTCAGAGGCGCCAACGGCCTCCCAGGGCCCAGTTTCTCCGTCTCCATCTCTTGCCTTCATTTCCTTCCCTAGATGATTCCCTTGTGGTGAGCTGGCTATGTGTTTTCAGGTCTGTGGGAATGAGAACATGCCTCAGGTCTAGAAGCTTCTGTGAAAGTCTCCAGGCCTCCTTGGTTCTGACTGGCCTATCCCTGTGGCTGTGGAATGGCCATCACTGACAGGCTACTGAGGTGGGAGAGCCACCCCAGTTGACGCCATGGGACCGAGCATGAGGGACTTTGAAGGACAGTTACCAAAAGGGGGCCCCGAAAGGACAAGCATAGCCCCCATCCTAGACCAACATTTGAGTTCCTTCTTCCTCACCAGGCAACCCGAGCGAGACCCCACCCCCAGACCTAAGTGGTTCTTTCTAGTAAGAATGGCCATGAAACACCATGGGCGTCAAGATTCGAGGGCAACCAAGAGGCCCCGGGGTTCTGAAGGTGGAGGGAGGGAGTCCTTGAGGCCTCAGAGACCCGAGGAGGATCCTGGAGGGGAGGCTTTGACCTGAGTCAGGTTCTGGATTGTGGGGGGTGGAAAAAAAGGGCAGGGAGAATGTTTCAGGCAGAGGAAACAAATAAAAGAATGAGGAGCAGAAAGTTCACTTTGACCAGGGTACCTAATAGTGGCAATCAGGTGACAATCAGGCCAGATCTGGCGAGGACCCCAAGGCCAGGCTGAAGAATTGGGCCCGAACGGGAAGCTACTGAAATTATCTAAGCAGGACAGTGCTCTGGAAGGAGAGGCAGGAAGCCCAGCTGGGAGCCTGGTGCTTCAGGCACGAGAACCAGCAGCGGGGAGGCAGAGAGGGAAACAGCTCAGGAAATATTAAGAAGGGGGAATGAACTGGCTCTGGCACCAGATCACATAGGACCCAGCACAGCAGAGAGGAATCTACATGACTCTTGGTCTCCGGCTATGGCAGCCAAGGGCACCAGGGTGCTGTTGGTAGAGTCGGGAGCCCTGGAGGAAGAGAGGGCTTTCCCAGAGGATCTCACCCTCACTGTTAAGTGTGAGGAGCCTGGGGGCCATTCAGCAGACAGAGGCAGGAGGCAGCTGGGGATACATGTGAGGAGCGGGGAAATTAATTCCGGGGCTGCGGTGGAATGTTTTTCATCACCTGCCAGCCACTGGGTGAGGTCCCCGCTGGACGGAGGGAGACAGAGCCCTGAGATGTGCCTGCTTAGGTGACCAAGGATAATGGGACGGAGATGATCCAGGAGGGCCAGTGTGGGGAGGCCGGGACCTTGCAGCATCAAGGAAGCCTAAGAGAGGAGCAAGTTACCGGGGGGAGGGACAGGTAATCCCTGATGCCAGGACTGTGGGGATGCCTGGGAGGGGGCTGGGATGAGCCCCTGGGTTGGAGGAGTGGGTGCCGGAGACAGATGGCAGTGGCCGGAGGAAAAGGTGGCAGGTGAGACAGGGGAGTGCCTGTATGCCTCTCCCAGAAGTTTTGCTGGGAAGGGAAAGATGGGGCTTGCCCAGAGGACGGAGGTGATCTCCAAGGTCAAGGGGAGCTGACCCTGAGCCTTCTCCTTGTAGACTCCCTCTTGGGCCCGGCTCCATCAGTCCAGCCCCTCTGTGTGACATTCCACAGCCTCCAGGGTCCAGGCCAGCAGAGGGGAGTGCACGTTGGTCCGCAGGGCCCTCCCCTTTCTGTCCCCCACCCATGCCTACGTCCCCCTCACACCCATCTCACTGCCTCGGGTGCAGGATCCATGGGCGAGAACCAGTGCCTTGTTCTCAGGGAGCTCCGAGCTCAGTTAAAAGGAAGACGGAAATTGTCTGAAAACCTAATGGAATCAGCTTCCGCCGGGAGAACCCCCGCCTGGACCCCCTGTCAGAACGCCATCTCTTTTGAGACTTTACTAAGCAGCAATCAGGCCCCGTGCTTCTCTCCATCCCTTCGAGTGGGGGGCGCCGGGCTGAAAGCCAGGGCAGAAGTGAAAAAGGCACCAGAACCACATGAGATTCACGCAGAAACCACCACCTGGAACGCTCTGGGCACCAAGCCCCGCCTCTTCTTAGGGTCACACATGGGCTGGGCACGTGCCCGGAGAGTGCCACATGCCTGTCAGGCTGAGGCCTGCCCCACGCCTCTCCAAGGAGGCCGCCAGGAACCCCGGAGCAAGGCAAATCCCGAACGGTGACTCAGGCAAGGGGTGGGCCTGGGGTGGGAAGGCTGCGGTCCACACCCCCCCCACCCTGCCCACAGTACCAGGTGCAGGTTGGTCGAGGGACAGGAGGGGGGCTAAGTGTGCCAGGGTGGGGGCTTAGTTCCCAATCTGGGAACACGCTTCCCTTCACAGTAGGGCAGCCAGCTTGGCAGACTGGCATAGAAGCCATTCCAGGAGGACCCGCCCCCAGAGTTGGTGTCCCAATGCCAGGCAGCCCCCCATCAGCAGAGTGTCCATCGAGGAAGGGCTGGGGCAAGGCGCAGGTCGGAGAAGGCAGGAGGCCTGGAATTCAGACAAAAGGATGGAGGGTGAGAATAAGCCGACCCCATTCAAATCCTCCCAAAGTCCCATTCTCCTTCTAGAATCCCCTGCCCCCTCCCACAGAGTGGCAGGGACAGCTGGAACCCACCAGGGGAAGAAGAAAGGGGATCCCCGTTCAGAGCCTGGTGTCTTAACCTCGATCCCGCCACCGCCATCCCCCTCCCCTCGGCTCCCAATGCCGCCCCCCTCACCCCCGCCAGGCTGCAGGAGGCTGGCGCCGCGGGGAGCCTGGCACAGAGCCACAAAGGCCATGCCCGGTGGAGGGACCATAAGACCACCATGGCCACCCTGCCACCCGGACCCCTCTGTGCATCCTCAACTGCCCACCTCTCTGCCCGTCCGAGGCTTCAATTCGGGATTCGGATGAGTCTGCCCTTTCAAGACACCCCAGTCCTCCCTGTCCCCTGGGCTCTGCTGGGTCCCACGGGGCAGCACACAGGGACCGCCCCTGGACCCCTAAAATGAAGGCTCCACGGCCCTGCCAGCACACTCCTCCCACCCTCCCTGCTGGGTAGTTTGGCTCCATCACCCGAGGGACACACTTGGAAAGAACGAGAGTTTTAGAGTCACACAATGCTCGGTTCAGACCCCAGCCCTGCCGCTTCCTGGCTCTGGGGTCTCAGGCCAGGTGGTACAGATCCTGGCAAGCCTTTGTTTCTCCGCTGTAAAATGAGAATCAACAGCAGCTCCCGGGAAGATTTGCTGTAAAACCTAAAGTTAATATATGGGAGGCCAGAGGGTCATGGTGGCTATCTGACGCATTGTCACCCCCACCCTGGCATCAGAGGCTCCGTACCAACCCCATCCTGCCTTTCCAGCCCATCTCTCCCCCTGCAGCCAGACGGGGTGACTTGCTCCCCATTTGAGGTCTCTATTGCTGCACCTGCAGTCTATGGGGCCTGATCTGTAGCCTCATCCTTTTTCCAGCTCCTCCAGGAAGCCTTCCTGGACCTCCCTCTCACATTGGCTCTACTCCATTTGGGGCCCTCACTTAATATCTTTTATTAGGCTTATAACTTTATAGCTTTCAATAACTCTTTTATTGAATTCTAAGCTGATTCCTCTCTGCAAGCCTTCCCATCCTTACTGTGCTCCCCTTTCTCCAGCACCTGGGCGACCACTAGGTTCTCCAAGGCCCACAGAATGCTGACTGCCTTCCTCTTCCCTCCAGGGAGCCTGGCTCATCTCCCTGCAACCTGCTCGTGCTCCCTTCCACCCGGAGACTTCACACCGTCCAGTGAGGACACTGCCATTCAAGGGGAAACCCGAATGGTACTTGGAGAGGAAGAGAAACGTATTAACTAACGCAGGCCAGTCCTGTGATTTAAACCAGGTTGACATAGTTTGGCAAAAGCCATTCACAGTTGTCCCTCTGGCTCCAGCCAGGCCGGCGGCTCTCGCCTTCCCCCCGTTCTTGGCCGATGATGTGCAGAAGGAGAAGCCACCCACAGACACCAGTTTGCAAGACAGACATAGCCTGGCCCTCCGGGCGGGAGCTGGAGGAAGCCTGTGGGTGGGTGGGTGGGGGAAGTAAAGTCGGGGGGACCATTGCTGAGTTTGGCTGCCGCTGACACAGGCCCGGAGACTAATGCATCAGACACCTGTCTGCTTTCTGGGCTGCTGTCCTCCATGCAACCCTCCCACAACCCCTCCTGGCCTGCTAGTAAAGTCTTCTTCATTTCGCATGAACTGGAAGCTCTGTGAGAACAAGAGACTGGCTCGTACTAATTAACCCCCCACACCTAGCGCCGTGCCTGATGAACCACCATTAGCACAACCACCCCACTGTAGAGAGGAGGAAACTGAGGCTCCAAGAAGTATAGTGACCCTCTCAAGGTCACACCATGGATGTACAGCAGAGATGGGAACTAAGGTCTCAAAATACCCTGGACTCTTGTCACAATCCCCTTGGGGCAGGGATCTCCAGGGCAAGGTGTCTTTTACCAACAACACCCCAAAGCTCGACAAGTTCTGGAGGATTCCGGGGGGCAGAAGCAGGCTCCTTCCGCATGCGTCTACCCCCACCGGTATGCACCCCAGATCTCAGCTGATCTCCCGCATAGAAGGCCCTGAGCAAGGTCCTCGCCACCGGTCGGGGCGGGGGCCTCTCTCCTGGTTTTACAGCAACCCCCAACCTCTTTCCCTTTGCTTGTTGCCCTCGTTCTACGGGGAGGACCCAGGGCCCCTGCGGTCAGTGGTGGCCATGGGAAGGCTGCGCAGCGGTCTGGGCCCAAGGTTGCAGTCTGTCTCACGCCCTGAGCCATCTCCGTATAAACGGTGAAGTTCTGCTCTCTCCGTCCTGCCTTAGACCTAACCCCAGAGTCTTCTGCTCTTTAGAGAAGATTTTCAAAACGTGTAGAGCAACCGCTAAGAAGCCCCCAGATGGATGGGAAAGGCATGATTCTTTGGTCAACTCCCGTCCTGATGGCAGAAGCAGGCCCCACGTGGAGGACAGCATGGAGACCAAGAGCGGTGGGGATCCTCCCGGGGCGGGGGTGAGGGGAGATGGAGGAGGCTGAAGGAAGCCATGTGGATGGACTGGTCAGCAGCAAAGAAGGGCCGGGTTGGGGGAAGCGTTCTTGGCCAGGGGACAGCCCTGGGGGAGAAGGGCAGGCGTGCGTGGGTGGGGGACCCAGGCTGCCTGCCAGGACCAGCAGAGGGAGCCGAGGTGGGGGGGGGTGGACCCCGGCCCTGGGGGCCCCAGATCCTGGAGTGGGCCCCGGCCGAGAAACCTAAGCCTGGGGGCCCTCCCCCTTCCCAAGGCTCCGGTGCTAAAAAGCCCAGGACATTTACGACTTCAGGAGGGTAAAGAGCCTGAGAAAAGAGTCGCAGACCATATGGATTTGTTTCCTGGGTTTTAAAAAAATCTCTCTAATTAGGCCGGGAAAAGCCATTGGCCTCTGTCTCGAGGCCCCTGGATTCAATTACGCCTCGGTTCCCCCACTCGAGCCTCGACCCTCCCCACCTCCTCCACGCGCAGGGTCAGGGCTGGGTGTGCTGAGCGGGGCGGTCACAGGGACCTTGGGGAGGACACAAGGTTCGTATTTGTTTCTGAGGATCTTGTATTAAGTCCCAGCCGGTCACCCCCAGTCCCCTCCCCCACCCCCCCTCCACAGCCCCTTGTGTCTCCCTGGTTCCCTCCCCCACCCTAGCCTCCTCCTCCCTCGATCCAGCCCCTTCATCTACTAGGCTCTGGGAAGGCCAAGGTCTTGGGACAGAACCTCCTTGGATTCCCTTCCCTTCTGCCAGGAAAAACTTCCTCACATTAGAAGCAAAGGAATCTTTGAGCGAGTCGAGGGGTGTAATGATAGGAGTTTTCCAAAAAAAAAAAAAAACAAAAAAACGTTTGAAGAGCTGGTGTAATACCTTTTCCACAGTAAAATCGAAATAAGCCATTGAAAGTCCCTTACTCCTCCACCTATGCTCTGGATTGTCTCAGAGTCTGTCCCCTTAGTCTATAAACACGCCCACACTTCCCTCACCCCATAAACACCTTCGGGGAGCCCTGCCACCCTCCCAGGCAGACTCCAGATTCCGGGAGAAAGACGTTCACTCCCTCTTGACTTAACCGACAGCACCCTGTGCTCCTCCCATCCCCATCCCACTCCCACCCCAGTTGGCCCCCTCCTTGTGGGATCCAGTGGCCCCCCCTGAGACTCACCCCCTGTCGTCTGAGAGCCCCACTCCGCCTGAGCCGCTGTCTCCCCTATGCTGCCAGGACACCACTGCCCCAAGGCACGAGCTTCTGTGCCCCCTTCTGGCCCTGTTACTCCCTCTAGGCCATGTGCCCTATGGCCCCCATGCCTCTGTCACCCCCTCTCTCCTACGCTCGATTTTCTGGCTACCTAACATCTCAGACTCGACATACTCAAAATGCAACAAGAATTTATCCTTTATCTGTGACACCCCTTTGTAACCAAAACAGCAAGAAACAAAAATTCCTTCCTTCCTTCTCTTATTTTTTGTTCAATTAATACCCTTTGTTTTTTTAGAGCAGTTTTAGGTTCACAGCAAAATTAAGGGGGAAGCACCAAGAGTCCCCACATATCCTCTGTGCTGGTCGCACACGTCCTTCGCTACCATCTCCGCCCCACACCACACCTGCGCTACCGTGGACAAAACAACACGACACCTCATGTCACCTAGAATCCATATCTACACTAGAGTTCGCCTTCGGTGGCGTGCATCTTGGGGGTTTGGACAAGTGGATATTGACATGAATCCACCACTGTAAGTATCAAGAAACAGGCAAATTGTCTTCCAAAGTGGCTGTACCAGTTTTGGATCCCACCAGCAGTGAATGAGAGTCCCTTCTGCCCCACGTCCTCACTAGCACGTGGTGCATCAGTGGTTTGGATTTGGGCCGTTCTCGTAGGTGAGTAGTGGTATGTCGCCATTGTTGTGATTTGCGACTTCCTAATGACATATGATGTTGAACATCTTCATATGCTTCCTTGCCTTCTGTATAGCTTCTCCGATGATGTGTCTGTTCAAGTCGTTTGCCCATTTTTAATCAGGTGGTTCATCTTCTTATTGTTGACCTTTAAGAGTTCTTTGTATATTCTGGGCAATAGGTCTTTATCAGATGTGTCCTCTGTAAGTAATTTCTCCCAATCTGTTCTCTTGACATTGCCTTTCACAGAGCAGAAGTTTAAAATTTTTTATTTAAAAAATTTCTCTTAATGTTTTTATTTATTTTTGAGAGAGAGAGAGAGAGAGAGAGAGAGAGAGAGAGAGAGAGCAAGCAGGGGAGGGGCAGAGAGAGAGGGAGACACAGAATCCAAAGCTGGCTCCAGGCTCTGAGCAGTTAGCACAGAGCCTGACGAGGGGCTCAAACTCACAAACTGTGACATCATGACCTGGGCCAGAGTTGGATGCTTCACCGACTGAGCCACCCAGGCACCCCAGAAATTTAAAATTTTAATCAAATCCAGCTCATCAATGATTTCTTTCTTGGGTTGTGCTTTTGGTGCTGTATCTAAAAAGTCATCATTTCACGAGGAAGGTGCCAAAGGCCAAGAAGGAAGCCCTTGCCCCTCCCAAACGCGAAGCCCAAGCAAAGGCTTTGAAGGCCAAGAAAGTGGGGCTAAAAGGTGTCCATGGCCATAAAAAAAAAGATCTGCACGTCACCTACATTCCGATGGCCCAAGACACTGCGTCTCCGAAGGCAGCCCAAATAGCCTCAAAAGAGCGCCTGCAAGAGAAACAAGCTTGACCACTATTCCGTCATCAAGATCCCCCTGACGACCGAGTCACCCATGAAAAAATAGAAGACAATACACTCGTGTTCGTTGTGGATGTCAAGGCCAGCAAGCACCAGATCAAACAGGCTGTGAAGAAGTCCTATGACATTAACGTGGCCAAGGTCAGCCCTCTGATCAGGCCCGATGGAGAAAGGGGGGCATATATCTCACTGGCTTTTAACTACTGATGCTTTGGATATTGCCAACAAAGTTGGGATCACTAAGCTGAGTCCAGCGGGCTAAACCTAAATACACATTTTTTCACCATAAAAAAATAAAAAGTCATCAGCAGCGTGTCTGGCTGGCCCAGTTGGTGGAGCATGCGACTCTTGATCTTGGGGTTGTAGGTTTGAGCCCTATGTTGGGTGAAGAGATTACCCAAATCTTAAAAAAAAAAAAAAAGCTTAGAAATAAATCAATAAAAAGTCACCACCATACTCAAGGTCAACTAGATTTTCTCCTGTGTTATTTTCCAGGTGTTTTATAGTTTTGCACTTTACATTGAGATTTTTGATCCATTTTGAGGCAATTTTTGGTGAAGAACATAAAATCTGTCTAGATGTGGGTGTTTGCATGTGGATTTATACGCTGTTCCAGTATCATTTGTTAAAAAGACTGTCTTTCCTCCATTGCGTTGCATTTGCTCCTTTGTCAAAGATCAATTGACTGTATTCATATGGCTCTATTTCTGGGCTTTCTATTCTTTTCCTTTATTTATTTGTCTATTCCTTTGCCAATACCACACAGCTTTGACTACTGTAGCTTTATGGTAAGTCTCAAAGTCAAGAACTACTAGTCTTCTGACTTTGTCTTTCTCCTTCAGTACTGAGTTGGCTATTCTGGGTCTTTTGCTTTCCATATTACATTTTAGAATTGTTTTGTTGATAGCCACAAAACAACTTGCTGATATTTTGATTTAGGATGATGTTGAATCTGTAGATCAAGTTGGGAAGAACTGACATCTTGACAAAACTGAGCTTTTCAGTCCATGAGCATGGAATGTCCCTCCATTTATTTAGTTCTTCTTTTGTATCTTTCATCAGAGTTCTGTAGCTTTCCTCACAGAGATCTTATACTTATGTTGTTAGATTTATATCTAAGTATTTCCTTTGGGGGGATGCTAATGTAAATGATAATGTGTTTTTAATTTCATTCATCGCTGGTATATAGGAAAATGATTGCCTTTTGTATATTAACCTTGTGTTCTCCAATTACATGTTAGTTCCGGGAGTTTTTATTATCAAGTCTTTCAGATTTTCTATATAGATAATCATGTCATCTATGAACAAATAGTTTGATATCTTCCTTTTTAAAAAAAATTTCTTCCTTCTCAATACCTTTCATTTCCTTCTTTTGTTTTACTGCGGTAGCTAGGACTTCCAGGACAATGTTGAAACACAGTGGTGAGAGAAGCATCCTTGCCTTCTTTCTTTTCTTTTTTTTCTTAATGTTTATTTGTTTATTTTGAGAGAGAGCAGGGAAGGATCAGAGAGAGAAGGAGAGAGAGAATCCCAAGCAGCAGGCTCCATACTGTCAGTGTGGAGCCCACCAAGGGGAACGGTCTCATGAATCACATCATGACCGGAGCCAAAATCAAGAGTCAGATGCTTAACCAACGGAGCCACCCAGGAGCCCCGTCTTTGCCTTGTTTCTGATCTTATTGGGAAGGCTTCCAGTTTCTCACCATTAAGTCTGATGTTAGCTAGACATTTTGGTAGACGTTCTTTATCCAGTAAAGGAAGTTCTCCTCTATTTCTACTTTGTGGATAGTTTTTTATCACAAATGGGTGTTGAATTTAGTCAAATGCTTTTTCTGTAACTATTGATATGATCCTGTAACTTAAAAAAATTTTTTTAATGTCTTTTATTTATTTTTTGAGAGACAGAGAGAGACAGTGCGAGCAGGAGAGGGTCAGAGAGAGAGGGAGACACAGAATCTGAAACAGCCTCCAGGCTCTGAGCTAGCTGTCAGCACAGAGCCTGATGCGGGGCTCGAACCCACGAACCGTGAGATCATGACCTGAGCTGAGGCCGGACGCTTAACCGACTGAGCGACCCAGGCGCCCCCACATAACTTTTCTTCAGCCCGTTGATGTGATAGATTACATTAACTAATTTTCAAATACTCAACCAGCCTTGCATATCTGAGAGAAATCCTGCTTAGTCACTGTATCTAATTCTCTTTATACATCACTGGATTTGATTTGCTAATATTTTTTGAGGATTTTCACACATGTTCATGAGAGATATTCATCTGTGGTTTTCTTTTCTTGTAATGTCTTTGTCTGGCTCACATATTTGGGTAATGCTGGTCTCATAGAGGGAGTTAGAAAGTATTCCCTCATCTTCTACCTTTTGAAAGAGATTGTAGAGAGCATTGGTATAATTTCTTCCTTAAAAGTTAAAATTCTCCAGGGAGCCCATCTGGGCCTTGTGGTTTGTTTTGAAAAGTTTTTGTTGATTCCATATCTTTAAGAGATATATGCCCGTTCAGAGTGTCTATTAGTGCGCTGTTCTTAATCGATGACACTTCTACCCAGGCAGGTTTAGAATTGTAGTTATCATCATTGATTCCATCTCACCCCAATTTCGTTTTTTTTTTAATTTTTAAAATATATTTATTTATTTTTGAGAGACAGACAGAACATGAACAGGGGAGGGGCAGAGAGAGAAAGAGACACAGAATCCTAAGCAGGCTCCAGGCTCTGAGCTAGCTGTCAGCATAAAGCCTGATGTGGGGCTCAAACCCAAGAACTGTGAGATCATGACCTGAGCCAAAGTCAGACACTCAACCGACTGAGCCACCCAGGTGCCCTCACCCCAATGTCTAACTGCAAGCTAAATGGTGACTTCCTTGGTTCAGGTCTCCTCCCATTCCAGAGTAACCAAGAGTTTGGAATCCAGGTTCTAGGAGATTAAAGGGGTTGTTATGACACTACTACTTGCAGGCTGTGTGACCTTCAACAGGACACTGAACCTCTCTGATCTCAGTTTCCCCATCCACAACATTATGAGAACTGATTGTTGCAGTCATGTTGGATCATCGCATAGCCCGTGACTCTGCAGTGAGTGATATTTTTACGGTTAGATGCTGTTTTTTGGTTGTCGTTGGTTTTTTCAAACAAGGGTCACCTTTTAGACTAGTGACATAAGACTTGTCTATGGGTGCAGCCTAAGGGGGTAAATGTTAGTGACTTGATGTCAAGAAGATAGCTCATAGTGGCTGGGAGGTGGAGAGAGAGGGTAGGTGGGGACCAAGGTGGGGAATCAAGAGATGCCACCTGTGTGATGAGTGATGGTGCACAAATGAGGGGTGAAGGGTTTGAGAACCGTGGGTCATGACCACATTTAGGATAGAATGAGAGACTGGGAGGTTGAAAGCCAAATTCTTATCAGTCCTAAAAGGCAATCAATTGGTAACGTCTAAAGTTGACAAGTCAAGGAAGAGAAATACTAAGCTTTAAAATAACCGTGTACTGGAGCGCCTGGGTGGCTCAGACAGTTGAGTGTCCAACTCTTGGTCTCAGTTCAGATCATAATCTCTTGGTTTGTGAGATCGAGCCCCACCTCAGGCTCTGCCCTGATAGTGCAGAGCCTGCTTGGGATTCCCTCTCTCTCTCTCTCTCTCTCTCTCTCTCTCTCTCTCTCTGAGCCCCTCCCCTGCTCATGCTTGCTCTCTCTCAAAAATAAATAAATAGGGGTGCCTGGGTGGCTCAGTCAGTTGAGCGTCTGACTATGGCTCAAATCATGATCTCACACTTTGTGAGTTTAAGCCCTGTGTCGTGCTCTGTGCTGACGCTCAGAGCCTGGAGCCTGCTTCGGATTCTGTGTCTCCCTCTCTCTCTCTCTCCCCCTCCCCCATTCATACTCTGTCTCTCTCTCCTTCTCACTCAAAAACAAATAAACATTAAATAAAAAATAAACTTTAAAAAATGAGTGATAAGAAGACAATCACCAGAGTATCTAAGTAAAAATGGTTCCAAAGTGGGGAGCAGGACTCCACCTGGGACGGGGAGACATTGTTTTTCCCTTGAATCCTTTCTGCGTTCTTTCATTTTTCAACCAAGCATATATTAGTTAGTAACAAATGTTTACAGAAGTTATCTTAATTAGGGGCGCCTGGGTGGCTCAGTCGGTTAAGTGTCCGACTTCCTCTCAGGTCATGATCTCCCGGTTCGTGGGTTCGAGCCCCGCGTCAGGCTCTGTGCTGACAGCTCAGAGCCTGGAGCCTGCTTCAGATTCTGTGTCTCCCTCTCTCTCCGACCCTCCCCTGCTCATGCTGTCTCTCTCTCTCTCTGTCTTTCAAAAATAAATAAAAAACACTAATAAAATAATTTTTTAAAAATAGCCAGAGGAGCATAAAAATTTTTTTTAAAGTTGTCTTAATTTAAAAGTTCAGCTGAAGGATATTTTTAGTTTTCCTTTAAGATTTTTTCGGTGTGTTTATTGACGATGTGTAACTGACCCCTAGAAACCGCACACACTCGCAGTGTACAGCTTGGTGGTTCGGACAAATGTGTACAACCTGAGGCCCTCACCGCAATCGGGAGAGGGCGCGTTTCCATCCACCCTCACGCCCTCTGTGATCCCTCCTTCATCTCCCCGACCTTCCCCCCAGTGCAACCCCTGATCTGCTTTCTGCTACTACAGGCCCATTTCTAGTTTCTAGAGCTTTACATAAATGGAAGCATCTAGCATGCACCTTTCTTTGGTGGGGGGTCTGGCTTTCATAATTATTTTGAGACTCATCCATGTTGTTTCCAGAATCAGTAGTTTATTCCCCCCTTTTCTGAGAGAGAGAGAGAGAGAGAGAGAGAGAGAGAGAGAGAGAGAGAGAGAGAGAGAAAGAGAGAGAGAATGAGCAGGGAAGAGGGGCAGAGAAAAGAGGAACGAAAGAATTCTTAAAAAAATTTTTTAATGCTTATTTATTTTTGAAAGAGAGAGAGACAGAACATGAGTGGGGCAGGAGCAGGGAGAGAGAGAGAGAGAGAGAGAGAGAGAGAGAGAGAGAGAGAGAGAGAATCTGAAGTAGGCTCCAGGCTCTGAGCTGTCAGCATAGAGCCCAACATGGGACTCGAACTCACGAACCGTGAGATCATGACCTGAGCCGAAGTCAGATGCTTAACTGACTGAGACACCCAGGTGCCTCCCCCATGTTTTTAAATTCACCGACGCATCATCAATTATCTGGACTTAGTGTACATTTTACATTTTTTTTAATGTCTATTTTTGAGAGAGAGAGACAGAGCATGAGCAGGGGAGGGGCATGAACCGTGAGATCATGACCTGAGCCAAAATCAAGAGTCAGATGCTCAACCAGCTGAGCCCCCCAGGCGCCCGACTAGTCTGTTCCTTTTCATTGCAGAACAGTATTCCATTGCATGGACGTACCATCGTCTGTTTACCCATTCACTCACTGATCAATGAAACCTTTGTGATATCTTCTTATTTTGACTATTTCAAGAAAAGCTTCTACAAACCTTCATGTGTGTGTCTTCGTATGGACAGATATGTTTGCTTTTCTCTTAGATAAACACTGAGAGGTGGAATGTTGGATCCTATGGTGGGTCTATATAACTTTTAAGGAACTGCCAAACTGCTTTCCAACCAGCGTGAGAGTCTCACATCTCTTGTGTCCGTGCTGACACAGTATGATCGGTTCCATTTTTTCAAAATTGTGGCCATTAATCAGTGCCTGGTGGAATTTCATTGTAGTTTTAATTTGCATTTCCCTAATAACTAATAGTGTTGAGCCCTTTTCCTGTATTTATTTGTCATCCATGTATCTTCTATACCAAAATATCTCTTTGACTCTTTTGCTCACTTTTTATTGGGTTGTTTGCTTTCTTGTTGTTGAGTTTTGAGACCCCTTTTAAAAAAGCATTTTTAAATTTTATTTTGGAGAAAGAGAGAAGGTGCAAACAGGGGAGAGGGGCGGAGGGAGAGAGAGAAAATCCCAAGCAGTCTCCACGCTCAGCACAGAGCCGGATGCAGGGCTTGATCCCATGACCCTGGGACCATGACCTGAGCTGAAATCCAAGAGTCAGACACTCTGCTGACTGACTGAGCCACCCTTGTCTCCTGAGAGCTCTTTATATATTTCCAAATATAAGTCCTTAGTGAGATATACCCTTTATAAATATTTCTCTTGTCTAATTACAAAAGAAGTCTTTTATTTCAGAATACTGTTAGATTCCCTCCAAAAAATTTTTGTAGAGTTCCTATATATCACACACCCAGTTTTCTGTTATTACATCTTACATCAATATGGTACATTTGTACAATTGATATGCCAATATTAATACAATAATATTAAGACTCACTTTATTCAGATCTCCTTAGTTTTTACCTGATGGGCTCTTTCTATTCCAAATTCCCATACAAGACCCCATATTTAGTAGTTTCATCTCCCTAGGCTGTCTAGCATTTTCTCAGACTTTCCTTGTACTGATGACCTTGACATTTCTGAGGAGTACTGGTCAAGTATTTTGTAGAATGTCCCTCCATTGGGATTTCCCTGATGTTTATTTTCACGATGAGCCTAGGGTCGGGCGCCTGGGTGGCTCAGTTGGTTAAGCAGCTGACTTCGGCTCAGGTCATGATCTCACGGTTCGTGAGTTCTAGCCCCGCATCGGGCTCTGTGCTGACAGTTCAGAACCTGGAGCCTGCTTCCGATTCTATGTCTCGTTCTCTCTCTGCCTTTCTCCTGCTCGCGCTCTGTTTCTCTGTCTCTCAAAAATAAATAAAATTTTAAAAAAGAGAGAAAGACTAGGGTTATGGATTTGGAGGAAGAAGTGCCATTTTTCTCAGATCCTATCAAGAGCACATACTAATGACATTACTTATCACTTTCTATATGTGACCTTCAACCACCCAGGCGAGATCATGTTTGTCAGGGATTTCCACTGTAGAACTGTCTTTCCCTTCACCCCGACTTTCCATGCAGGACTCGTTGGAAAGAGCCCACACTTAGAGAACGGGCGACTACACTCCATCTTGACTGGGACACGTATATAAATTATTTGGACTTCTGCATGGGTTAGTTGTCTCTTTCCCCACCTAGTTACTTACTCAGTAATTTATTTCTATCAGTATGGACTCGTGGATATTTATTTCATGCTTTGAGTTACAACTCAGCCCTACATTACTTATGTTTTTGCTCAAATTATTCCAGACTTGGGGAGCCTGGGTGGCTCAGTCAGTTGAGCGTCTGACTTCGGCTCAGGTCATGATCTCACAGTCCGTGGGTTCGAGCCCCACGTTGGGCTCTGTGCGGTCAGCTCAGAGCATGGAGCCTGCTTCGGATTCTGTGTCTCCCTCTCTCTCTGCCCCTCCCTTGCTCACGCTCTGTCTCTCAAAAATAAATAAATGTTAAAAAAAATTTAAAAAAGAAATAAACATTAAAAAAATTTTTTAAATACACACACACACATACACACACACAAAATAAGACAAAGCTACTTAAAACAGCACCTTTTGGGATGTTGCTTCCTACTTTGTACCAGATTGTTTTGTTACATTCTGCATTCTTTCCTGAGATCTCCCAACCTCCTAAAAGATTTGTAAAATTTGCAATGTGACGATTCACTCCCGGTGCTGTCAGCTTCTCAGGGTTTGACAGGCGCACACTGCGTCCGCCATCACCGTGTCATACGGAATGGTTTCATCACCCCGAAACGAAGTCTCCTGAGCGTCAGCCGTCAACCCTTCCTTTTCCCCACGCACTGCTTGCAAACATCCACATTTTTACCATCACTATGATTTTGTCTTTTCCAGAAACATATAATTGGAATCACATGTAGCCTTTTTAGACTGGTCTGTTTGACTTCGAAATATACATTTACAATTCATCCATGTCTTTTCTTTTATCGCTGAATAATATTTCTCCAGATAGATGACTACAGCTCGTTTATCCATTCACCCTTTGAAACATCTTGATCATTTCCCGTTTTTGGCAGTTATAAAGCTGCGAAAACATGTGTGTGGACATAAAGTTTTCAAGTCAGTTGGGTAAATGCTTCGGAGTGTGACTGCCGGATCATATATTTAGCTTCGTAGGAAACCGCCAAACTGTCTTCCGAAGCGGCTGTACCGTTTTCATTCCCACCAGCCGCGAGCGAAAACTCTGTGCTCCCCGGCAAGCCTCGCGATTGGTTTTTTAAATTGGAGCCGTCCTAATAGGTTGTCTTATTTTTGCTTTAATTTGCAATTCCCTGATGACATATGAGGCTGGGTATCTTTTCATATGTTTATTTGCCATCTGTGTATTTTCTTTGGGGGAGGGGGAGGTGTCTGTCCAGATTTTTTACCCGTTTTTTAATTGGTTTGTTTGTTTTCTTATTGTTGAGTTTTAAGACTTCTTTGTATATTTTGGATACAAGTCATGTTTCGGAAACATGTTCTGCAAATATTTTTTCCCGGTCTGTGGCCTGTCTCTTCATTCTCTTAACAGTGTCTTCAAAAAAGAAGATTTTTATTTTGATGAAGTCCAGTTGAGCAACTTGGTTTTTCATGGATCCTGGGCTTGGGGGTCATAGCTGAGAAATCTTGCCTCACCCAAGGTTATAAAATAAATCATATTTCGGGGCACCTGGGTGGCTCAGTCAGTTAAGTATCCGACTTCAGCTCAGGTCATGATCTTGCCGTGTGTGAGTTCGAGCCCTACATCGGGCTCTCTGCTGTGAGCACAGAGCCGGCTTCGGATCCTGTGTCTCCCTCTCTCTGTCCCTCCCCTGCTCACGCACACACTCTCTCTCAAAAATAAGTAAACATTGAAAAATAAACAGTATGTTATTAATATTAATCATTAACATTTTATTAATAAAATTAAAAATACTGTTTCTTATGTTTTCTCCTAGAAGTTATATAATTTTAAGTTTTACCTTAGGCCTGTGACCAATTTGAGTTTATTTTTTGCATATAATGTGATATACAGGTCAAAGTTTTTCTGTTTTTGCTTTTCAGTTTTGGGCATATCGATGTCCACTTGTTCTGACACCATTGGTTGAAAAGACTGTCCTTTCCCCACTCAGTCACCTGAGTACCTTTGACAAGAATCAGTGGCCTAAATATGTGTGGGTTATTTCTGGATTCTATTGTGTTTCATTGGTCTGTTTATCGATGTTTACACCAATACCGTATTGCTTTGACTATTATAGCTCTGTAATAAGTCTTGAAATCAGGTAGCGTTAGCTCTCCAAGCTTGCTTTTCTTTTTTGTTTTTAAAGTTTTTATTTATTTACTTAAGTAATCTCTACCCCGGACGTGGGATGTGAATTCACGACCCCGAGATCAAGCCGGCCAGGCGCCCCTTTTCTTCTTTCTCAAAAGCAGGTCCAGAGCAGCGCTTGGTCTGGTGCTAATGGCTCCCCACTCCTGAGTAGTCTGCCCGACATTGCGTCGATTGTGAGTTTTTCCAGTGTGGCTGGTGGGAACAGGCACTGTCCCCAGATGGGCACTGCCCCCTCCTCCTTTCAGATCATCTTTCCCAACCTTGGGTAGTTTCCTCACTCACATGCGCTAATCAGTACTCAGCCTGACACTCAGGGGGTCCCTTCTGCAGATCTGGGGGTGTGCTCTGTGCAGACCTCTCCTCCTGGAAGCTGAGGGATCTGAGGGCCTGGCTCCTTGTTTCTTATCCCTTGGGGATTACCATCCTTCCCGGCCTGGCCTTGTTTCACACATTCTGTCTGGTTGTTTTGGTTGTTTTGAGGTGGGGGGTGGCAAACACAATCCCCGTTACTCCGTCCTGGGGCAAAAGCTGAGGGATTTTAAAGTCTCTTCCAGCCTTATTTTATTTTTGAGAGAGAGAGAGAGACAGCGTGAGCAGAGGAGGGTCAGAGAGAAAGAGGGAGACACAGAAGCCGAAGACAGGCTCCAGGCTCTGAGCTGTCAGCACAGAGCCCGACGCGGGGCTTGAACTCACACACCACAAGATCATGACCTGACCTGAAATTGGAGGCTCAACCAACTGAGCCACCCAGGTGACCCATCTTCCAGCTTCAAATCTTGCAGTTCATTGAGCCTCCCGCCTGGTCTCCCTGCGTCACACGGGTCTCCCTGCTAAGTCTAAGGTGACTCAACCAGGGCGCAGGAGGGCAAGGTGGGCTGGGCAGGACGTTTGCAAGGACAGGCGAATAGGAAGTAGGAGAGAGAACATCACGCGTATGGAGAGAGAGAAGAGCCGACGGAGGGCTGGTGGGACTCCAGGAGGAGCGGAGACCAAGGGGGGCCCACGGAGTCACCCTGGGACACAAGAAGGTGCAGGGCGAGGTCATGGCTGAACCCACTTCTGTCTGACCCGGGAATTCAAACTCTGACATGCTCGCAACCCTGCCTGTTCTGACAGCCTGCAAGAAAGAGGAGAAAGAGAGGGGTTTGCCTGGTGCCTATCCCGGCCTGAGGCTCGCAGCCTCCCCGGAGGAGCAGAAAGGGAGGGTGGAACCACGTTTTCCTGAGCCCAGAGGTGCCACTTCCCCCAGGAGGCTGAGGGGAGCCCCCCGTTTTCTGAAAGGCTCTGGCCTGGAGATATCACAGGAGTCCACAGCGCCCACCAGTGCCCCGTGTGGCGCCCGAGGGCTGGGGGACAGGGGGTAGCTCATGGCAGATACATCTTTGTGCCCCTGAAGATTCCAAGGGTGGGGAGTGGTGTGGCCCCACGGCGTTAGCGTCAGCAACTTGCTGAAAGCGCACCCCACGGATTCTGATTCAGGGGGGCTGGGCCTCTGAGCCCCAGATGCTTCTGTTGCAGCACATGTCCAGAGTTCCATCCTGAGAAGCACTGTTCCATGCAGTGGGTGCCATGCGGGGGCGGGGGGGTGGGGAAAGGGGGGAAGATGGCCCTGTCTGGGAGCTTCCCAGTCTCGTGGGG
>PISW01009704.1:0-21403 GCA_004023785.1 Mungos mungo | reverse complement strand
GGGGACCCCCTGGGGCAGGAGAAGAAGGCAGATCAAAGGGCAGGCGCCCTGACAAGGGAATCTGAGAGGCTTTCTTTGTCTGTATCCTGGAGAGGCCCCGCCTGAGACAGGACGGGTGGGAGCCCTGGGCCAGGGGCTGGGGAAGGAGGTGTGAGTGGAGAAACCAAATCCTGGTGTATTCACTGTGGACAAAGGGAAGGGCTTGGAGAGGGGGTCAGGCTCCTCTCACCAGCTGCTTTGGCTGGAGACTTCCGGCAGGTTCTCTTCAGGGGCAGAAAAGACCCTGGGGCGGGGGGGGGGGGGGTTGGCATTGCATCCCTATTGGTTGAGGACCCAGGTTATTTACACCCCGGAGGAGGCCTGGGAGCAGAGCTAGGGAGGGGGCGATGAAGTAGGAAATAGACCCCTTCCAAACTCGCCAGTCCCAGACGCCCCTGACATGGCTGTCCCTCCTGGGGGAGCCGAACAGCCGCTTGGGTGTAACACTATCTTGGGGCTCTGGTGTCCCCCACATCTGGAGCCCCAGCTGCCGACCCACCATGAAGGCTGTGAACTCTTCCCCCGAAGCCTGCCTGGTCCCAACAGCAGGAGAGGAGCCGAGGGGCGAGGGGCGCAGCAGCTGTCTGCGCTGGGCTGTCTGGGCCACAGGCGGGCGCCGAGGCTCTGTCGGGGGGGTGGTAAGGGGGGGGTGTCTGTATTTCACCTGCCTCTGTGGGAATCTGGGGCCTTACAGTTGGTGTTAGGGCTGGGGGTCTGTTTGGGAACAGTCAACCTCATCCCAACTTTCAAAGACCCTAAACCACATACCCCCCTCCCCAAATCCTCCCCTGAGACCTACTGGACTCGACTTAGGCTCACCGTCCATGTCCCGATACTGCCAGGCCAAGTCCGGAGGTGGAAATGGGTGGGGGCGGGGGCATGGGATTCCCTCATACCCCACTCCCAGCAATGCTCTTTGAGGTGGGTTATTCTGAAGCGCCCTGGATTAGCAACAAGTGCCACGAAATTAGCAGCCTATAAAACAACGCACATTTATTATCTCATGGTTTCCATGGGTCACGGGGCCAGCACCACTGGGGGCTCTGCTCAGGGTCTCCTGTCAAGGTGGGGGCTGGGCTGCATTCCTTCCTGAGTTCAGGATCCTCTTCCGAGATCCCACTTTTCTTGGGGCTATAGGATAGGCTGCCGGAGGCTGCTGCTTGAGTCTGCCCCCCCTCCCTGCCCCCCAGCTCCCTCTCCCAGGCCCTCATACTACAGGGCAGGTCACTTCTTCAAGGCCAATGTGAGGCTCTCTGACCAACCTCCACTTTTCAAAAAATTTTTTATGTTTATTTTTGAGAGAGAGAGAGAGAGAGAGTGTGAGCAGGGGAGGGACAGAGAGAGAGGGAGACACAGAATCTGAAGACAGGCTCCAGGCTCTGAGCTAGCTGTCAGCACAGAGCCCCATGCAGGGCTAAAACCCTTGAACTGTGAGATCATGTCCTGAGCCAAAGTCGGATGCTCAACCAACTGAGCCACCCAGGCAACCCAGACCAACCCCCACTTTTAAAAGCTTTCACCTGATGAAGCCAAACCCACCCAGAACCAGCTCCCTTTTGATAAGGCAGACGTTATTTAGAACCTTAATGACACCTGCAAAAGCCCTTCACCATTGTCATGTTTCATTGACCAGAAGCAAGTCACAGGTTTTGTCCACACTCAAGGGAGCAGATTATATGGAGACAGGATTCACTGGGCATCACCTTAACCTTGCCTCTGCCACACCATCCACTGAGCATTTTGTGTTTTTTTTTTTCCTTTATAAGTAGGCCTCACGTCCAACATAGAGCCCAACTTGGGGCTTGAACTCACGACCTGAAGATCAAGACCTGATGAGATCAAGAGTCAGATGCTTAACCAACTCAGCCACCCACGCGTGCCTCCATCTCCATCTCCTTCCGCAGACCTCTGCCGTCTCTGGACCGTGCGACAGGGAGCACGGCCATAGCCTGGGCAAGGGGCCAGGCGTGGAACTTTTCTTTTCTTTTCTTTTCTTTTTTACTTCCACTCGGCAAAGGCTGGTTGAATGCGCACAAGGCACGCAGGTTGGTGAAGCCATGACCCTGACCGCTGAGACCCCCATCCTCCAGGGGGAGGCCAAGCCCACATTAAGAAGTCACCTTATTCCTTTAGGGGAGTCTGGGAGAACTTCTGAATGGACGGATACTCTGAGCTGGCTCCGGTGGGATTCGGGAAGCAACCAAGGTTGGGAGTGAGCAAGGGAAGGGCTGTTCTGGCTCAGGGTCAGCTTGACAGAAGGGAATTTGGGGAGCAATGTGGCTGCTGACCACAGGGGTTCAGATTGAAAGATCAGACTAGAAAGTGGAGAGGGAGGGCTGAGAACGGGCCAGCTGGGGAGGCAGCAGGGAGCCTCGTCTGTGAACTTCTGTGAGCAGGGGAAGGACATGATGATATCTTGTCACGGACACCTTCCGAGTCCCATCTCCCTGTCTATACTGAGCCCCTGCTATACGAGACAGACGCTGGGTTTGGCGCTGTGAACACAATATTGAATCAGCAGAGGGGGGACCTCCGGGATCTCAGAAAAGTCAGGGGCACTGACATTAACCAAGTCATCAATTACATAGGGCGTATGTGCTAGGAGTGAACAGGGTACCGTCAGAGCAAACACCTGGGCCCTGCCCTCATCTGCTGCGTTCACGGAGGCGTGGGGTGGGTGAGGGTGGCCCGTATGTCACACCCCAGTGGAGAAAAGAGAAAACAAGAGAGCGCCTGGCTTGCCCTCCCACGGGCATGCTCTGTCTGGACGCCGATGGGCTCTGAGTCTCACCCTCTCTCAAAGCCTCGGCCACCAACCCTACTCTGTGTTCTCCGTGCCGGCCCTCCTACGTGGGCACAGACAACACCGCCGGCCAGCAAGGAGCTCAGCTGTGCGCCCCCAGGTTCCGGGAGCCCCTCTGGGCTGCCGCAGCAGCCCCAGGGGCCCTGCCCCACTGCCTTGCGGCCCCAGATGTTCTCACGCCCCGTCGTCCCAGACGCCGGCCCCAGACAGTTGCACAGCTGGCCGGCCTGTGGGACAGAGGGCCTTCCAACAGCCCTGGGAAGGAGGGCAAAGAGGGGACACCTCAGACAAACAGAGCTGACTCCCCGAGCCAAAGCACACACCGGTCAGAGGCCTGAGCAAGCAGGCTGGGGAGGGAGGCGGAGGCGGGGGCGGGGGCGGGTTGGGGAGTGAGTTAACCCTTTCCCTCCCATCACGGTCCCCAAGGAGTCCCCCACAAACTCCGGTCCACCATTCCCCTGTCCCTACTCCTTAACCACCGCAGCTGACTCCTCTGACACCTCCAGGAAACAAGTTCATTCATTCACTCATGTTTACAGAAGCAAGACCCAGGTCTTGTCCCCACGGAGCCGGGGTCTGGAAGTTCTTTCTGTTGTCTGACCTTGCTCCCACTGTCTAACTTGGTCACAGCTGTCCCTCTGCTGTTCACAGCAGCCTCCAAGCGGAGAACCAGGACCTGGGTCTAGAATAGGAGCAGCCGAGGGGCAGCAGTGCAGCAAGGTGAAGCCATGGCCGCTGTTGCGGTCCCCTGACCTGCCAGCAGCACATCCCCCGACAGGTTGCTGAGGTCTCTGCTAAGGGGACTGTCAGGAGGCATCCATGCAGAACCATTCGACCCACGTCACCCACGGTAACTGTGCAGGCAGCGTCCCTGGCTGCCCTTCGGACCACAGCAGGGCGTGCAGAGACAGAGTCCGAACCGTCTGGAATTCACGCTCTGGTGGCGGAGGCAGACGCTGCCCACAGAGGCAGTCAGGAAACAAGATCATCTCCGACTGTGACGGGTGCAAGAAGGTGTGCAGGGGTGGGTGAGCAGAGCCCTGGATGGAGGGGGGGGTAGGAAGGCATGCAGGGGTGGGTGAGCAGAGCCCTGGATGGGCGGATAGGAGGAAGGTGTGCAGGGGGTGGGTGAGCAGAGCCCTGGATGGGTGGGTGGGAGGCAGCCGTTCGCCCATCTCTCCAAGTCTGCATCGAGGTGTCCGGGCAGAGGGTCCCAGGGGAGCCGGCACCAGGCCCTGTGCCCACGACTTCTGAGTCCCAAAGTGTGCACCGCTCCACTCAGCACCCCTCAATGAGCGGGCCGGGTGCTGTGCTCATGCCAGAGATAGCTGTGACCGAGCTGGTGGGGATCTCTCAGAGACCCCCTGCCCGTGGAGGAGGATGGACATTAAACAAAGTACACTGGGAAGGATGACTTATGCATTGTTGGTTTTTAAAATTTTTTTTAATGTTTTTTTATTTATTTTTGAGAGACAGAGAGAGACAGCATGAGCAGGGGAGGGTCAGAGAGAGAGGGAGACACAGAATCCAGAGTAGGCTTCAGGCTCTGAGCTAGCTGTCAGCACAGAGCCTGATGCAGGGCTCGAACCCACGAACCATGAGATCATGACCTGACCCATAGCCGGAAGCCAGATGCTTAACCGACTGAGCCACCCAGGCGCCCCGACTTACGCGTTGTTAAAGGAAAGTGGCTGTCTGCTCTAGATCCGGGCTCCCTAAGGGCAGGGGCTCTGTCCCGACTGCACACTCGAGAGGTCTGAGGTCAGGACAGTGATTTCTCCGTGAGGCTGGAGGCGCCCTCAGAGAGGGTCTCCTTCCTGCCGGGGCTGGGGCTGCAGTCCAGCCTCCAGGCGCTGCCCACACCTCCCAAGGGGCCAAGAGTAGAGGAGATCGAGTCTCGTCGTCCTGCCATACTAGCGGACTCCCTGTTACTTCCTGAACGGAGTCCACTGCTCCTGGGTCCCCCCCCCCACCTCAGGGACACCTCTGGGGTATAGCCGGGCCTGGGGCCCATCAGCTCCCCATAGTCCCTGCTGGGGCTCAGCCCTGCGGCTCCCTACCCTCCCCGTGGCTGGGAGCTCCCTCAGCTGCTCACAGCAGGGGTGAGTGATGCCACAGGTCCTCACCCACCACCAGGAGGGGCCTGAGCGCAGGGCCAGACCTGGAAGAAGACCCGGGAGAAGTTGCTAGAACAAGGGGGGTTGTCTAGGAACAGTTCCAGGAGACACGGCCTCCAGCCCCCCCCCCTCAATTCCCCGCAGGCCCTCGGCAAACCCTTTCCATCCTGCTGGCCTGTCTTCCCAGGACAGGATGGGCCTAGGATGCTCCTTGTGGTCCCTTCTGGTCCTCAGTTCCCCCGCCTTTTTATTACAAAATGGACAGTGCGTCTTGGAAAACTGCAAGGTCAGAGGACCTCATGTGAGAGGATGTGTTGCAGCATGAGAGACTTGAGGCTGATACTCAAAAGAACTTTCTGGAAGCGAGTCCCTGGACAGGCCCTGAGTCACTGCTTTCCAAGCTCCCACCTGGCTAAATAGCAAGAGGGGCCTGTGGCTGAGGCAGCATCCGGGGGTACTTCCTGCCCTGTGCACCCAGGATGGCGGGATTTTGTCCTGGTCAGGCGGGACCGCCCTTCCTGGCCCTCTGAGGTTTGACCTTTGACCTGCAGCTTAGTCACGAGGCAAAGCTGTCTGTCCCCTCACACATCCCGTTAGGACTGTGCAGAGCCCAGTGCTATCTTTGGGAAGGGTGGCAATCTGTCCCCAGGAGCAGACCCAGCCCCTGCTTTCAGGAGGCTCCCGACATTGGGACAGTCACCGCTCTTAGGCAGCTCCAATCTGATGGGGGGGTACCCAGCTTCTGCCTTCAGAGAAGGGACCTGTCCCGTGGAGAAGTGACCCAGGACGCAGGCAAACACCAAAGCCCCCACTCTGGACCCCCAACTGTGTGCGAGTCTGAAACCGGATCAGGGAAGCTGAGATTGCAGCATGCCCAGCAGTGAGTGCTGGGGGCCTTGGGGCGGGGCACCCCTGAACCCCTCTGTGACCCCCCTCCTCCGCTCACCTGTAGGCATATGCATGGGCAGAAGGGAAAAAGGGGGGTGGGGGAAGGCCCTGCCTGGGGTCCGTTGCTCATCTGTAGGCAGATGTCCTGTGCTCAGGCCTGGGGGCTGGGTGTGCCCAGGCGAAAGGTTCTAGGTGCTGGCCAAGGTGTGCGGTGCAGGTGTGTGCACGCGCACGAGTCAGGATGTGGGCCCCAGGGAAGTGGGAAGCCTGGCCAATCCAGGTCCCGGGAAGTCAGGCTCAGTGTTCTGCACGCTCCCCCCAGCCCTGGGCCCGGGGCCCCTCGCACACAGGGAGGGTCTCAGAGAGCCGAGTGAGGCCTCCCCAGCTTCATCTATCTGTGCTCTAAGCTGCAGAGAAAGCCCCAGGGGCCCTGCAAGCCTACCTCCAGGCCTCCTGTCTGCCCTTGATCCCTGTCCTGGAGCCTAACAACTGCGCTTGGCCATCGAATGCAGGCCGGGCCACCTGTCACTGTGACATCCATTCTCCTCGGAGGTCTGGGAGCGCCCACCCAGCTCCCAACCCCTCTCCCTCCCACCTTTCTCCCTTCCGACCGCACTCCCACAGCTGGGAATTCGGCTGGTGGCACCCTTGGCCGTGGGGGCTCCTGGTATTCTGAGCCTTAATCCTCGAGTTGGGAGGGACCAAGACGACAGAGAGCTCTGCTCCCAGCACCCCCAGAGCCCCACTTCCCACTGCCCTGCCCCACGATGCCAGGGGCCTCAGCCCAGACCAGGAAGAAGTCTGCTCATTTGCATATCACCTACGACTGATTTACATGTGCCTCCTGTTTAGACTTTTCCAAGCAATTCCAATCTCACAGGATGCTGAGCTTTCTCTAGAGGCTTCCTTCTCTCCGCTCCCTCCCCACATCCAGATGCCCCCCCCCACACACACACAGAGCTATACACCTGCCCCTGTAACCGTGCGTAAGAGTATATCAGCCCCCACTCTCATGCAAAAAAGCAGAGTCCTGGGTCCTATACTTGTGCACTCTTGTCCCTGCCCGGTGGGATGGGCGCTGAGCTCACACTCATACATACAGGTGCACAGGAGCCCATGGCTTGTGTCTTCACACACATTCGAAGTCACACGCATTTGCCTACACTGTATACACACACACACACACAAACAGCCCCAGGGCACTCTACACATGCAAATTAGTGCACAGCACACACAGATCCGGTTCACCAAGGGGCCCAGGGCCTGCATGTGGTCCAGTGCTCCATGTGGCAGACCCCCAAACGGGCAAGACTGGCAGGGCACCCCCCCAGGAGGCAGAGCTCAGCAAACGGCTGTTTTTAGTAGCTTTACCACCAGTGGGTCCTTAGGATACTACGGTCAGAAATCCTTCAGTTGGAAACTTGTCCCCATTGAAATATAGCTCTACCCATACCTTCTGTCTTAATGTTATTACCGCCCTCCCAGACCTTATTAACCTCCAACACAGCTTCCCTGGGGGGCCCTGCCTTCTGACTTTGTCCCCCTGCTCCCTGGCAAGGACACCTCCCTGCCCAACTCCACCATAAATACGCCCTCTTTGCCTTCGTTCATGCTATTCCTTCCTCGGGGACGGGCTTCCCTGCCGACGGCACACCCCTGTACACCCACATCCCACCTCAGATGGCACCTCCTGGGTGACTCCTGTCCTCTCACCAGGCAGAAGTAATCACTCCTCACTCCACGAAGCCAGAGGCAAAGCAGAGGGTTGCAAAGACAGGGATGGCCCCAGTTACCCGCACTGGGGCTGTAGAGGGAAGTGGGCCTGCGGTCCTCCACGGGTAAGAAGGGGCTACAAATCCCGTGGAAAGCACTCTGCTCTAAATTCTGCTTTGTTTATTTTGGGGGGAAGAGGACGTGCACCAGAATCAGAGAATGCTGCTTCCACACTTTCTGCTGTGAGCCTTTGGGCGAGCTTAGCAGAGTCTTGGGGGCCCCGTTTGCTAGTCTGTAAACACCGACTCTCCGTGGGGGACTATGAGGACCAGATTAGCACGTGACCATTTAAGGCCTGAATTCTCATTCCATCAAACAGTACAGACTAGTTTGGCCCCAAGGTCCCCCAAGGAAGCTGTGTTGGAGGTTAATAAGGTCTGGAAGGGGGGCAATAACGTTAAGACAGAAGGTGTGGGTAGAGCTGTATTTCAATGGGGACAAGTTTCCAACTGAAGGATTTCTGACCGTAGTATCCTAGGGACCCTGCTTACCTCTCCTTCTCCCCTCTGGACTAGGAGTTCCTTCAGAACAAGAGCTATGTCTCTAGCTTCAAACATGGGGTAATAATAGGACCAACGTCAGGTGCTTACAGCAAAGACTACGTGCGTTAGTCCGTGTGATGTGCACGGAAGAGCTCTAGTTTGCCCGGACGGTTACTATTACATACTCTACCATTTACTTCTTCTTTTAAATTTTTTTTAGTTCTTATTTATTTTTGAGAGAGAGAGCAAATGAGAGAGGGGCAGGGAAAGGGAGACACAGAATCGGAAGCAGGCTCCAGGCTTCAAGCTGTCAGCACAGAGCCTGATGCCGGGCTCGAACTCATAGACCACGAGATCATGAGCTGAGCTGAAGTCAGACACTTAACCAACCGAGCCACTCAGGCGCCCCTCTAGCCTTTACTTCTTATAGCAACCTTGTGTTGCTGAAATATTGTTAACCCTACTCTCCCTACTTTACAGGTGGGGGGAAGTGAGGGCTGTCCTTGCCCAGATTTGAACCTGGCTTTGGCAAAGGCTTAACCACTGCGCCCTCCTGCTGCCCCATCATGGCTCAGGACATGACAGTTGTGGGCAAACTGACCCAATGGCCAGCCCAGGCCTTCCCGGTCCAGCTTATCTGCACACGTCCGCGTCCTTCATGGTGTCTCTATAGCACATAGGCGTGTGCTCCATCTGGATTCAGGAACCGACGACAGCATAGCAGTAGGACAGCCCTGACAAGGAGCTGCCCGCTGGCCCCATTCCCACAGCCAACTCAGGTTCATGAGTAGCGTCCTGAGAATAAGATTCCACGTGGAGAAGGGGACACAGGGGACGGGCGTGGGCTGTGGGGTCTCTGATCACTCCGTTTCTCCCCGCACACTCATTCCACATCCCTGCCCTGAACTCCTGGAGAGACGCTCTCCACCGCACATGTCATATGGTGAGAGCAGGGGGTCCTCTTGGGAAGCTGCCCCAGAATCTGTTTTCCTGAAGCCCCACCAGCCAGGCTGCACTCACACCACCGGCCCACCACAGACCCTGGACTGATGGTTAACGGGGGCCTTCAGTCCTGCTGGGGAGCCATCTGGGGGGCCACAGATGGCCGGGGAGCCAAGGCCACATGGGTTTCCCTTCTGGTGGCTGGGCAGCGGCCAAGAGCGATTCCTCTATCTCACACAGCAAGCCTGGACCTGCCTAGCCCCCCTTTTCTCTGGCCATGCCGGGGAACTAGTCCCCCTGTGTGCCTAGGAGAAGTAGCCCGGAGGGCCAGAACCCCAGGGGGGACAAATGAGGCATCTGAGAGGCTGCGGCCTGGCTTCTGATCCTGCAACAACATCCGCCCAGAAGGCTGCCAGGCCAGGGACGGCAAAGCCAATGAGGCATGAAACAGGGAAGGAGGAACTTTCTTGGGATGAGATGAATCGAGACACAGGAGTGTGAGGCCTGCAGCTCGGGGCTGATCGTGCCCACAGATGTCAGGCTGGGATCCAGCCAGCTCTGGATTTGGGTCTGGCTCCAAGGAGGGAGAGGGGAGGCAGGGGTAGGGAAGGAATGACTTCTTGAGCCCCTTCAGCCTCCAGATCAAGCCTGTCCTCTTCGGCCCAGGCCCAGAGAACCGGACACCCGAGTCCTGTGGACACTGGGGTGGCCAGGACAGCAGAGAGAAGGACCCGTGGACGGGGAGGCAGTGGACGCAGGGGGCACACCCAGGATAGCCGGCAGCTATCGGTTCGGGAACGCTTGTTGCCGGCCAGGTGCGGTGGCGCCGCAGCGCCCTCTGCTGGCCGGAGGCGGAGGCGGCCCGTTGAGAGCTCTGTAGGGCAGGTGGGAGCATCGGGCCGCTGCAGTCTCTGGCCCAGCAACGCCAAGTTCCCTGGGTCCCAGGAGTCAGCGCCCACTGAGGCGGCCATCCAAGCTGGGAGAACCTTGGTGATTCCTATGTCAATCCCTATGCTATTATTGGAAAAACTGAAGCCAGGAGGAGGGAGATGACTAGCCTGCAAAAGGGGCTTGGGTCAGGGGCCCGATCTGGGACAGGGAATGTCCCAATGGCAGTGCCAAGGAATGGCCTCGGATTCCCAAGCCACCCCCACCAGCCATGTGCCCCACCGACCACCCCAAATCCACCCACATCCAACTATCTCTAGACAGGCCTCTAGCCCCACCTCTGCCTCCCACCTCTCTACCCAGACCCTTCCTATAACAGTTCTAGAATCTCCCTGTCTCCCCACTCACCCCACCCCCTATCCTCTTCAGCTCACCTCAATCCCCAGCCTCAGGCGGCTACCTGTGCTCCCCAACACACCAGACAATTCCCCGCATGAAGCCTTCTGCTTTTTTCTTCTTTTTTCCCCAGGAAATGAAAGTTTTCATTTGTTTCCTTTCTTTTTTTTTATTAACTTTATTGGATTGTCTTTTAAGGATAAGCCATAGCACTACATGTTCTTGGTAACAGCTGAAACAAACCAGAGGGATCTAGAGGAAACTTGGAGAGTCTCCTCTCTCCCTTCCCAGCCCCACGTCTCTGGGGTCACCAGCAGGGTTGAAGAAGTGTTGTCTCTCTTTGTTTCTCGAAGGCCATTTGCTCAACAAGTAGGAAGCAGTAAGACCCACTACGTGTCTTCCTGCGTGAAGCCTGGGCTCCCCGGGCGCATCAGACAGCGGCCGTGATGCCCACTGCCCTCATGGGGCTCCCATTCCCAGTGCCAGGAGGGGAGGCAATAGAGAGGAAATGAAAATATTTCATTTGGTGACGTAATCCCCCCGGGGCATGGTGGGGTGCCCGGCTGGGAGTGCTGGGCTCTGGGGCGGGAATCAGGCTGCTGGAAGGGAGCACTTGCCAGCGAAGGGATCCTTGAGGAGGGACATTACCTGTGGAGCCCCATGGGACGGCACTGGACGAGGGCACTGTCTTCAGGGCAGCCTTGCACGCGGCTCAGAGCTTCCGTGTTTTCTGGGGAGGGGAGGGGGGATAGCAAAGTCGATGGGGACAGGTGACTCTGGGGGACCAGGGGCAGGTGAGGTGGCAACGCCCCTCCAGGAAAGCTTCGAGAAGGAAATGATGCCTGAGCCAGGAAACCCGCCGCAGGGGAGAGGGTGTGCTGGCCGCCCAGAACGGGAGGTGGGGCGGAGGGAGCAGTGTGTATAAAGGCACCAAGCCCAGACAGGGCGCCTGGGTGGCTCAGTAGGTTAAGCCTCCAATTCTGGATTTTGGCTCAGGGCGTGATGTCGAGGTTCATGAGATCGAGCCCTGCGTCGGGCCTGCTTGGGATTCTCTCTGCCCCTCCTCTGCTCTCTCTCTCTCTCTCTCTCTCTCTCAATAAATAATTAAACTTAAAAAAAAAACGCCAAGCCCAGACAAAGCCTGGTGTATCTGGAGAGCTGGGTTCTGAGGCCCCAGCAAGGGGGAGAGGGTAGGGGAGGGAAAGGGGGGAACGAGCTGGTGAGGTCAGCAGGGCCAGAGGCTTCGGAAGTGAGCTGAAGAGACGGCGCTCTCTCCTGAGAAGCAGCACGTGCTAGTGAGCAGGCCGGCACCCACGGCCATGTCCACACTCCGCCCTTAGTGCTGGTCTTTCAGCTGGCTGCTCCCCCCCCACCAAAATCAAATTCATTTCAAGGGACATTTTGTTTGACTCCTGTAAACGGGAAACCGGCATCCCTTGCTATCAATAAAGGAAAGTTGAAGAGAAGCCTTAAAAAGAAACATCTCTATGAAAATGAAAAGTGTCCATCGGTGCTATTTAAGGAATCCCCCTGCCAACACCACAAATACCTCACTTCAGGACACTCCGCTGCGGCGGGTAAAAGCGTGGGCTCTGGAAACCAGACTGCCTGGGTTCAAATCCTGGCTCTGAAGAGTTTTGGCTGTGGATTCATGAGAAAGTCACCTTATGCCTTGAAGCTTTTCATCTTTCATCGGTAAAATGTGGCAATAACAGAAACTACCTTACTGGGCTGTGCAAGTAAATGAGAGAGTTCGGGTAATGGTTAGAATGTGGTCTCAGGCAGGATCCCTGGGTGGCTCAGTGGGTTAAGCGTCTGGCTTTGGCTCAGGTCATGATCTCACCGCTTGTGGGTTCGAGCCCAGCTTCAGGCTCTGTGCTGACAGCTCGGAGCCTGCTTTCGATTCTGTGTTGTCTTCTCTTTGCCCCTCCCATGCTCATGCTCTGTCTCTCCCTATCTCTCAATAATAAATAAAATGTTAAACATTTTTTTAAATAAGAAAGAAAATGTTCTCAGTATGGCTTGGCTAGTTTGGGCCTGTGGCAAAACTTCCAAGGATTTGAAACAGGGGAGGGACAAGATCCTGTTAGCATCTCAGAAACCCATCTCCCTCTGGCCAGGGTGGGGGGAGGTAAGGAGTGGTGGGGAGGGACCATTCGGGGCTGCTGTGGTCCGGTGAGTCATGGCGGGGTCATGAAAAGGGAGGAAAAAGATGCAATTGGACACTGGGGAGAGAGGCCCAAGGCGAGGCCGGCACTGAGGATTCCAATGAGTTGGAGGGTGGGGCCCTTCATGGAGGGGGGAACACAGGAGGCCACATGTCTGTGGCTCAGAATGTTATGGGCATGACTTCACATACTCTGAGTTGGCACCGTTTGTGAAATGCCGGAGGTGGCTGCCCTCGGGCCTGGCGTGCAGGAGTGAGGCGGCTCTGCCTTTGGGCTGAGGTCAGGCACCGCCAGCCTGCCGGGGCCAGGAGTAGGCGGGTGCTGAGTTGGCCGGAAATGGGTGCGAGCAAGTCACACTCCGATGGTGGTCCAGGACACAACAGGGGTCAGAAAACCATTTCCAGGTGGGCATCCTTCCTGCTGCCCCTCCTAGTCTGCTGCAGGTCATCAGGCCTCCATGGGTCAGACGGAGACCCCTCACAGGCTGTGGCCATGCCCAGGCTTAGTCCCCACCCCACCCCCATGTCCTGCTTTACCTTGCTCCCATGGAAACCTTGGGGCACTGAGGCACCAGAAGGGAACGATGATGACCCCAAATCGGGTGGAGGGAGAAAACTAGGGAAGTCTTCCTCTGGACTCCCCCGGTGTCTCATCTGGCTATGAACCCCAATCTTTGTCCCTCACGCCTCCAGCCCCACGGCTGATCTGATTTGGATGGAAGACCCTAACAGAAGCCCAGGCCCCTGCTGCCCTGGGAAGCTTTCCCACCTCCTGGACGCTCCCTAACAGCTCCTGCTCCCCACCCCCCACCCTCCACCTACCCCCCAACCATCCCGAGCTGCGGTGGGCCTTGCAGAGCGGAGGTTGTGGTTGTCCCTTTCTCCGCCACCAGGCGTCACCACCGGCCTGGAAATGGAAGGCACAGCCCAGCGCATCCGGATGCCCTGGGGACAGATGGCGGGTGAGGGTGAAGGGCAGAATCGTGGGGGCAGCCCTTTGCGGGCGGTCGGGTGGGCGGGGTGCTTCAGACCTTCGGAGATGGCTGCCACTCGGCACTCTGTCCCCAGTGTCTATGGTGAGGGAGGGGGGTATCCAGAGGGGAGGGGTGCGCACCCCTGAATTTGGGCCCATGTGGCCAGGTTTCAGGAGGCAAACCCGAGGAGCAGGGGTGCGGGAGAACATGCAGATCCTGGGTGCCAGGCCTCTTTGCCCACCCAGCGCCCCTTGCGAGAAAAGGAAGCAAGAACTTCTCGCTGTGGATGTTATATTGACCCATTTCATAAATTAAAAACCTGAGGCTCAATTCCGGGCACCAAGGTGTACGACCCCTCCTCCCAGTTGAGGCGATTTCCACTAAGGGGCTGTCCCCACCGCCCCCAGCCCCACCTCTCCGCATTTGAAAATCTGGTTAAACGAGGAACTGAATGCGAATGTCACAATAGCCAGCATTTATTGGGCACTTACTATATACCACATGCTGTTCTCAGCAACCTTATACGTGGATACCGTTATTGTCCCCACGAGAAACCTGGAGCACAGGCGGGTGAAGTCATTTGCCCAAGACACAGCGGCCCCAGGACTGAGACCCAGGCGATTTGGCTCCAGAACTGGGAGGCGGAACGACCCCTCTGGGTAGCACACGCCACAGGCTGTTTGAAGAGTCCTTGAGAAACCCCTGGGCTCCGGACACCTTCGAGAGGAGGGATCCGGGCACCAGCAGGCCCGGGGGATGGGGGGCCGTGGCCCAAGGTCCTCGCCTTCCGCAACCCGCAAAGCGCCTACAGGAGGCTCCCCAATTGCCCACCAGGGGGCGCGCTGACCCCACTCGCCTCCGACACGACACGCCCGTACAGTCTCTCCATCGCCCCCTGCGGGAGTTGGTGTTGGCCACAGCGACCCGGGTCCAGGCGACAGGTGGCGGACAGGTGACCCGGTGCCAGGTGTCGGCTCCCGGCCAGGTGTCCTGCAGTTTAGCGGCCCTACTCAGGCCTTGTTTTCTCCCCCTTCCTTCGCCACCTTGGAAGATGCGGAGATGTAGCAGCAAGGAGTCCGGCCAGAATCCTTTTGTTCAGCGCATCTCTGTTTACAAACCATTCTCTGCTGCCTCAGCTCTGACAAAAGACCAGGGGGTACTAGGCGCCCAGCAGAGGGCCAGATGCTCTCCCGCCCATCAGTTCCCTCCCCATGAGGTAAGAAGTGTGATTCCCGCTGAGGCCCAAAGAAGAGGAGAGATTCACCCAAGATCACCCAGACAGAGATCTCGGAGATACTCCCTAACCCAAGCCTACTGGACTCCATGTGCTGGCCCTCTCCACTCTCGGAGAGCACATGTGGGAGCCGTGCCAGCCAGGAGAAGGTCCATGTCGGCTGGTGAGATCCCACGAGAGGCAGGGGCATAGACAAAATGACCTCTCAAAGCCCGAGGCATGCAGGCCTGGGATGTGAGTGGGCGCCTTGGCTTCCCTCAGGGCCTTTGGGGCCAGAGGTCTCCCACCTGCTTCCTTTGCTCCCTGTCCCTCGTCATCCCTCCTCCTCCTCCCTCCTCCCTCCAAAACTGACCCCAGTAGCCCCATTGTGCACCCTTGCCATGCTCTGTTCTCTGCAGGCCCCTCATCATCTCATTTCCCATGATCCTCCAGGCTCCTGCACCTCCCGATCTGGTCCCTCTTGTGGGTCCTGCACTCCGCCCCCAGCTACTCCCTGCACCTGAGCACCCACCCCGTGGCACCTGACACTCCACCTGTTGAGGAGGGGCGATGCATCTCCCCCTGCAAACCTGCTGTTTGCCCTGTTCTCTGGGCCAGGGAGCTGGGAGTCACCTTTGACTCCTCAAAGTGTCCCGGAGTCGAAATTCTCTCCATTTCACCCCTTAGATGTCCTGTCCTTCTCCCCATGGAGTCTGTCCTCATTCAGCCCACCGTCACCTCGCAGCCTCCACATTTACCCCCTCTCACATCTACCCTCTGCACTGCTGTCCGAGTGACCTTTCTAGTGATCGTTCTGAGTGTAGATCTGACCCCTGGTTAAAACTTGTAATGGGGCGCCTGCGTGGCTCAGTTGGTTGAGCGTCTGACTTCGGCTCAGGTCATGATCTCACGGTCTGTGGGTTCAAGCCCTGCATCAGGCTCTGTGCTAACAGCTTAGAGCCTGAGCCTGCTTCAGATTCTGTGTCTCCTTCTCTCTCTCTGCCCCTCCCCTGCTCAGTCTCTGTCTCTGTCTCTCTCAAAAATAAAAAAAAATAAAGACATAAAAAAATTGAAAAAACACTTGTAATAAACCCAAAACACCTTAATCACAGGATGAAACTCCAAATCTTTAACCAGACCCACAAAGCCCTGAGCCACCCGGCCCCGCCCACCTTGCTGGCCCTCTCTGTCCCCTCCTTGGCCACACTCACTGCCTTCTGTCTGTCTGAGGTACTAAGGCTTTCTAGTCCCAAGGTCCTAGCATGCACTGTTCCGTCTGCCTGGAAGACCCTCCCCTGCTCCCACTGCAGCCAAGGCCTCCGGGTCATTAGATCCCAGCTGAAATGGCAGAGTTTCCCAGCCCCTCCTCAGTTTCCCCTCCCACTGGGACTTGCTGGGTTCCACCTTCACCGCACTACCCACCAGCTCGGAGTTTGCATCTCTGTGTGCTTGGCTGGCTAATCTCCATCCCTCTCAAGAGCCCCAGCTCTCCGTGCGCATGCGGACTGCCCATCACAGCTGTACCTCCACACCCAGCCCAGGACCCAACATGAAAGTCGGGGCCCCGCCACTATGTGGGGAACAGATCACCCTTTCATGTCGCCTTCATCAGAAACCCCCTCCATTACTTTCATCTCCGGCCCTTTCAGGAGTTGCTTCCTCTTCCGGAAAGGTTCGTTTCCTTCCCCTCCCAGCCGGGGCGATCCCCATATCACAGGACTGAATTCTCTGTGGTTCGTCCTTGGCCCCCTCTTTTGAATCAGGGCTCCCCCAGTTCCCTGGATGTAGCATTGGGTCATAACACCTCGTGTTGGAATTACTGCCAAGTGCAAATTGCCAGGTAAACATGAGAGAATTATTGACAATCGTGATCTGTGGCCGCCTCCCCACCTCCCGCTCCCCACATCCCCCCCCCGCCCCCCCCCCCGACCTCTTGGCTCTGGCTGGCTCAAGGGCGTGCACTCTCTACCTTTCAAAGCATCAGGAACCCCATTTCCCATTCATTCAATAAGCACTGATCAGGCACCACTGGGCTGTTTGCTTTCCCGGAGCACTGGGGGGGCCGGAAGAGGGGAGGGACAGGATCCTTCCCAGAGCAAGGCAGAAGCAGGTGAGAGCAGAGGTCCTAAGCAAATGCCACCTGCTTCCGGCGTGTGCATGGGAGCAGGGACACACTGAGGAGGCTGGGAGCCCAGGGCTGGGCCCCCTGAGCTGAGGTAGGAGAGGGCTCGCCTGAACGGCAGACATGCAGGGGGGCTGCCACCAGCACGGCCGTGCACGCATCTCACCGAGTCTGTGGTCCGTCTTCCCACCGTCGAAGCAGCTAGAAGGAGCAGGGTGGGGTGCAGTTGCCAGAGAAATTGGCCAACCCACCTTCTCAGGCCACTGTGTTCCTTTGGGCTGCTGTTCATTCCCTTTTTCCTGACACTCCTGACAGAGTTTATCAAAGTGAAGTCCAGAGGCAGCACCCAAGGGCACACCCTGGGATGGGGGAGGCGGGGCAGAGGCTTATGAAAATACATGGTGGTGGACTCCTGTCTCCTGAAAGGCTCCCTGGGGTGAGACCCTAGAATCTGCACAGGACCCCCACGCTGCTTGGCACACAACTGTGAGAACCCCAAGGCACCCCACTACTGCCAGTACCAGCCTGCCTGCCCTCCGTGCCCAGGGCTGTCAGCTCCTCACTGGGGTCCTTCGGGCGCTGTTCTTCCTCTGTGCATCCAAGCGCCCTGCACCCCAGGCTAGACTTTACTCCGCCCTTGGGTGGTCAGCAGCACCCAGACTTGACATGACCAAAGCTGACCCCACCATCCTTTCTCCAGAACCCACCTTCCTCGCCCCGGCCTTTGGCGCTCACCTCGGCAAGCCTCCTGCCTGGGGCTCACACCAGAAACTTCGGTATGGCACTTGACTCCTTCTCCCTTCCTCCCTCATCTCAGCAACAACCACATCCTGGTTCTTCTCCCTCCTAAAGACGTCCTCAGCATCTCCTCCCTTCTCCCCAGACCTTTGCCTTTATCCCCTGACGGGTCCCCCCCGCCACTCCACCTCCCTCCCTCTAGTCTCCTCCTCCCAGTGAGCTCTCCAAAAGCTTTCCAAAATGCAATCTGACGATAATCCTCAGCCCCCTGAAAACCCTTCAGAGGTCCTAACCCATGACCTGACACAGGAGAGCCTCCTGTTCCGGCCTCTCCTCCTCCCCCTGCCCCCCCTGCACTCCAGCAACAGCACACGGCTTGTGCTCCCAGCCTCCTATCCCGAGACCCGTCAGTGTCCTCTGCCAGGAATAGCCCTTGCTGGCTGACTCCTCCTCATGACCTCAGCACCACCTCCTCCAGGAGGCCCTCCCTGACCCTCCTGGACCCTGCCCCCTCCATACTTGGTGCGTCCATGCCCGTTACAGGGATCCGTTAGTGTACCCACCACACCGAATCATAATCATCAATTCCCACACCAGCCCGTGAGATCCTTGAGGGCAGAGAGGTTGGCCCGTTCATCTCTGTATCCCAGACCCTGGCCCGGGACCTGGCACTGAGGACAGGCTCGACTAGTGGCTGGCGGATGAATGCAGAGGGGAAACTTGAAGGAAGGGAGAGCCAGGAATGGCCGAGAGGGCAGGGAGGGCAAGCCTGGCAGGAGGCGCGGCCAGAGCGACTGTGTAGGAAGTAGAAAAGCAAAAACTTCCCTTGATTGCACTCCCACACGACTGCCCGCCAGCCACTGTACCTCAGCTGGGTTTGCACATTCTTGTCTCTTTCAGTTCTTGCAACAACGGGTCAGGGAAACTGGCATCAGAGAACCGAAGCAACCTGCCCAAGGTCACACAGCTGGGCCTGGAGTGGCATCTAGGATTGTCTGGCCTGAAAACCTGTGGTCTTTCTGCTGAGCCCCACTGTTCTCCTGGAGATAGGACCTTCTGAGGACGGACAGGGAGGGGGCCCAGCCACGCCTCTGCCTAGCCGCGCTCGGAAACCAGCTGCCCACGCTCAGGCCAACAGCTTCTTCCTCACAGCCAGACCAGAGGCTCAGAGGCCAGACAAGGATTTATCTGTTCCTTCTTCCCCTGACTTTGGGGAGGGGGAGGGGGGTCCTTGGTAGATATCCATGTACCCCCCACCACCATCAGGGAAAGGCTATTGCATACAGGTACCGCCCAGGGCGCTGGGGGAAGGCAAGGGGCTCTGTGATGCTGTCTGGGTTCTGCAGGATCTGTCTCCCTCATCGCACTTGGCCCAGGCTGATATTAAGATTCATCTGCATTCCCCGCGCACCCGCCTGGCAGATGGTGGGGGAGGAGGCTGGGTGCGTGCTGGGGGCTGCAGCCACAGACCAAGCTGGGCCTGGAGGGTCACAGAGCAGAGGGCCCACCCATCATGCCCCGTCGGCCCAGTCCAGACTGGGACCACTCCAGCAGACCGCTCCTCACCCTCATAACCTCCGAGGGGTGCTAGGACTTGACCTTTGCTGTTTCTAAGGACTGAAGGGGTCCTGGAGTTCCAGGAAGGAGAGAAGGATATGAATGAGATGATGGGGGATGGGACCCCCTCTGGGGAATTTCAGATGAGGGTCCTCCTTGTCCTGGGGGTTTGCAGAGGTCAGAGATAGCCAAGGACTCCACTGGGAGAGGAGCACCATGTCCTCGTCACTCCCTGGGTCACAGGGAGGGTGAGTAGTGAAGACCGGAGACAGCTTTTCAGGGACACCTTGCCCGCCTCACTCCTCAGCTTCTCAGGAGGCTTGACCTTGACTCCAGCCCCAGAATTCAGCCTGGCCCCGGGGGAGCTTTTCAGCCCCAGGCTCTGGCCAAAAGTTTCCTGTTACAGGAGTTGGACCGGGTAGGGGGCAGGCCTTATCCCAATGCCCGAGTAAAGTTAGAAGAGGAAAGAAACTGACATTATAACAAAGGGAGTACAGGCTAGACACCCAGAAGAACTTCCCTCCGCACAGAAGCTAGTCTTGCAGAGAGAAAGTCACTTTCAGCTGCGGGGATAGGCTACTCATTATCGACGTTCTTTTTGGCTCTTGGAATGGGTTCGGAAAAAATAACCTTTCCAAAGTCCAGGTCTCCCGGGGTTCAGGGCAGGGCGGGCAGGGCAGGGCAGGGCAGCAGATGCCCACCGCCCGCCGAGAAGGAACCGGCGCCCTGCCAGAGGGATGGATGGGAAGGGGAGTGTCCTTGTCCCCCCCGGGGCCACCATCCTGTCCTCTCCTCGCCAAGAGTTCCTCCGCCCCCGCGTCCGGCCGCCTTCGTCTTCGGTCCCCGGGCTGCGGGCCGGCAGGGGAGGAGTTAACTCCGGAGGTACCGGCTGGGCTCACCGTACCTGCCGCCGCCGCCGCCGCCGCCGCCGCCGGTGGGAGGGACGAGGAAGCGCGAGCCGCCGGGGCGCCAGGAGCGCTCCAGTCTGGCGGGGTGCTGTGCGGGGAGCGGGCGGCGGGACTCGGCGCGGCCAGGGGCGTCCGCCAGGGGGCGCGCCGCGACGGGGCGGGAGGGGCCGTCTGGTCTGGGGAATTAGCGCCGGGGACGGGCGCGCGCGCGGGTCCCCAGCACATCTGGACGAGAGCGGCGCCGCTGGACCGAGGGGGGCGCCGAGCGCAGATCTGGAGTGGCCAAAGCAGAGCGCGGCTGGGGCCCTTCGAGGCGCGCGGGGCGCCCATCTGGGACCTCGAGAGGGGGCCGCGCCGCGCGCCGCCGGGCCGGGGGAGGGGGGCGGCGGCTGCACAGCTGGATCGGAGGGGGCGGGGTCGGTCCCGGGCGGCCGGCAGAGGGGAGGGCCGCGAGCCGCCGGGGACTGGAGCATGGGACGGCGCGCCTGAAGGAGCAGGGGCGAGGCAGGGGCCTGGGCGCCCGGCAGGAAAAGAGGAGAGAAGGGGACCCGGGAGCTAAGGAGGAAGATGCAACTGACTCGCTGCTGCTTCGTGTTCCTAGTGCAGGGCAGCCTCTATCTGGTGAGTGGCCCGCGGGGAGCTGCGCGGAGGGGCGGGGGCCCGAAGGACGGGGGAGAGCCCGGAAACTTTCTCCCTTCCCCACCCCCGACATCCCCGGGATGGAGGGGAAGCCCCGAGGCCGGGGGAGAGGGCGGGTCCGAGGACGGAGACTGGACCGCAAGGGTTAATAGGGGCGGGGAGAGGGTGCGCGGCTGGCCCACCCACTCGGCCGCTGGTGGCGGGAGGTGCGACCAGCACGAGGGAAAAGGCCAGCAGCGGGGCGCCGAGGGTTACTCGACCCCGTCCCGGCGCCCCGGGACGCACGGAAGGGGGAGTGGGGGTGGGTGGTGGCGCTGACGACCCGCCAGGTCTGGGGGCGTGGGCTCTCCTCCGACCTCGGGGACCTAGAGGGCCTGGGACCTGGGAGCCCCCGCGCGCGGAGGCTGTCCGGGCAGGGTGGGGGTGGCCCCCACGGACCCCGCTCGCGCCTTCCCTCCCGCTCCCTCCCTCCCCGCCTGTTGTTTTCCTCTCCTCTCCCGGCTGCGCGCCGCCCGAGCCCCACAGGACCTGGGCAGGCAGCTCCCGCCCCGGGCGCCCGCGGCCGCTGAGCGGAGCGCCCAGACCCGCGCCCCGTGCACTCGCTCGCCGCGTCCCTGCGGCCCGGGACGCCCAGGAGTCCCACCCTGGCCCCCCAGCCCGGGGGTTAACTCCCCTCCGACCGCCCCCGCCCCAGTCCTGTCGTAGAGAAGCCTCGGCCCCACATCTGGACCTGCCCGTTTCTTCAAAACAACACCCC